>VYZV01005497.1:61958-100106 GCA_013401275.1 Pandion haliaetus | reverse complement strand
TTTCACACACACACACACACACACCACCCCCCGCTACCAAAACCTTGCCACACAAACCCAGTACAAGATCCATACCTTGGAAAAGCAAAATACAGTGTAGTCTCAGGCCTAGCTTTGAATTTCCACATTTCCTGGGTACAATTTTTTATTCCGTCTTGTTTGATTGAAATAGCATTTCTATCTCCTTTTCACCCAGTGGAAGAAAAGGAATGAATTTGTTCCCAGATGTGTACAAAGGACAGTGCAGTTGCATAACTATTTCAAATAGTATTAACAGAGCTGGTGCTAAAATGATTTTTTTTTTATATAAATGTTTAAAAAATCCCAATCTGTTTTTTACTTAATTAGATGTTTGCCACATAAATTCTCATTTCTCACTTTTGTCTTCATCCTTCATCTTCCATTTGGCATACAAGGAAAGGGGAAACTATAAAAGGACATATGAAGAAAGAGAGGAAGAATATGTTTTATATCAAAAAAAGGACATAAATGTTGTATGCTAATCAAAATTTTGTTTTGGTCATCAAAATGTTTACCACCAACTTTAGTTGAATCAATATTTGTGGCAAAATATTTTTACAAGCTCTGAAATGACTGTTGCTTCCTGGAGAAGGTGATGATACATTCATACCTGTAAAGTAGCTATGACGTAAGTGTCATTAAAGCAGTTGCACCTCAGGGGTTGGTCTAAGTGAGATCAGAGCCTGACACTTTGGTGGAATTCACCCAACTGAAGGGGCATGTGTAGATTGGAGGTGTCTACCTCAGAGCTAGTACCAGTGGGCTCCCTTCACAGCCACTGGTGAGCCAGTCAGTGTGGTCAATGAAGTCTAGTCAAAGGCAGTGGTCTATTTTTCGATGAGATGAATGGCTCCTTAGACACCATTAGTCCTGTTTAGCTCTCCATTGATTCTAAGATAATTAGCTCCATGGTAGACACCCACATTTACTAAGGTGAATCCCACATTATCTCTATCTTTAATAGCACACTTCAAAGTTACAGCCCCTCCCAGGAGTTTGGGGACAGGAAAATAACCTTCATTTCTTCCTTTGAAGATTTGTGTTCTTTATCTGAAGAGTTTTCAAATATACTATAATTTAGGATGCAAACTCAGAACAAAACTATTTGTCTTAAAAGTGAATAAGAAATAATTAACTAGGTTTGTAACAAAACAAGAGGTAAGCCCAGATGTGCAGACAGGTTGAACAGGCTAGGCACACAGGTGTTTGCCTTGGCCATGGAATAACTGTCAACATTTCCATAACAAGGAGTGTGGGATATGCTGCTTCTTGTTTCCTTTTCCCAAGTGCAGCATTGCAGACCTAGCACGGCTGTGGGAAGCCACTGGTTTCCAGTTCAGCCCACATGCCACAATATCTAGCTGTTAGAAGATAGGTATGGCCCATGCTTTCAGAAGCATTTCTCTGGATATACAACTACTTTGATCAGAGATTGTTGAAAGCTGCATGCTACCTTTTGGTTCCTCATCTCCATGCTTGCTTTTAGTGGTGTTTTCCCATTTAGTACCACACATTTAGTATGGGTTTCTCTTCCTGTTGTATTTTAAACAGTATTAAGGGGAGCAGACTGGGAAGACTTGTGGGTTTAACAAGTATACAGGGGAGCTTTTCATGGCAAGGATGAGAGCTTCATATTTATCCCATATCAGCAGCCCAGGCATGACTGCAGCCGTTTTTGGTGGTGGTGTCGAAGCAATCATTCCTATCCAGTCGTGGAGAAAGAAGTACATAGAAGTGCTGCCCAGCCAACCCTTAATGAGTGTTTATGGGATAATGCAGTAAGTTTCCTTGCTGCTGTCTCTGAGTACATGTTTTATCCACATCTTCAGGCTCTGAGTTTGCTAATGGTTTAATAATGCTTAAGAAAAGAATTATTAATAGTGTGTCATATTATTAAACTGGTGATGAGCAAGACTAAGAAGTAGATTTTAGCTTTTATTTAACTGAGGGTTTTTCATAACATTCATCATGAAATGAGTGTTTGCTCATTTGTATTTGATTTTAGTTAACTTTCCTGCATCTCCAATTTTTTGAGAAGTGCCAAAGGCTTTTTTTTCCCTCCTGTATATTTAACTTACTTCAAAGGCAACACATGAGTTTCTGTAGGATATTACCTCCCTTGCATAGCCTTTCTCTAATCGGTTATGTGTGGTGTACAAGTGCAGTATATGCACATGGACACCCTTGAAAGATTACTAGGATAGCATACCAAGGGAGCAACAGGGATGTAATGATGACTATTTGGTGAGAAATAAACTATGATTTACAGATGAGCTTGTGTGCAACCAGATTAATTGGCCATTCTAAAGGAAGAGTGAATTCTCATTTTTGAGGGGAAAGGGAGAATTCATAGCACTATGAGTGGCAGCAGTTGCTACCTCATGGTGACAACTAACAGTGGAAAGCACCGTTAGCTAACAAGAGTCCAACCCAATGTATCCTGAAGGCCAAGGAGCTGGGCAAAGGTGTCACATAATGGAGGAGAGCATAAGGCTCTTCAGCTGCACTTGTAGTTCTGCTGAAATCAGCTGAGGGTAAAATCTGTCATTGCCAATGGGCTTGTGTACATTACACCTTTACACCTTCACTGCAGTACATTTTCCAGCTGGCTTGTTGGCCCATAAATTCACCAAATAAAACTTCATCCCTGAATGTAAGCTGGGGGCTTGCTGAAGATTTGAGCCTAACATTATTCAGGAGAAATGTAAATGTAATTTTCAAAACGATCTTGCCACTCTGTGCATGTTCATTAGATGAAAACACGTTACTTAAAATAAATGTTCCTAAACTGAGGTGGAAAAAAACCCCAACAACAGGAAGTGTTAGACCATCTTTAAATTACCAACCATTTATAGTACAATATAAAATGGATTCATATGTGCAAATCCAAGTTATATGAAATGTCAATTAAATCAACCCTAATCTCCCAAATACATTTTTTATTTCCTGACTGATGCTCTTAAGGTGATGAATAGTTTTCACTTTCACAAAGGACTGCTGATTCCTATACATGTCCACTAAAAATACAGAAAATCCTTCAAAATGTCTGGCTCCGTTTGCTTTCAGGATCTAGATGAAGCGAGTGTAGGACACAATGTGGTCTAATATATTAATTGTGAAGATCAGATGTATAAACAATAATGTACATTTAAAAAAAGACTAAAAGTAAAACTACAGTAGATTAAAACTGTTTTATTTTCCAAAGGCAAAACTCTATATAACTTCTTTGTTTTCTTTCCTATAGCAAGTCCACATGCAACACCATCGACTCTTCATTTTCCAACATCACCCATTATTCAACAGCCTGGGCCATACTTCTCACACCCAGCAATCCGCTATCATCCTCAGGAGACTCTGAAAGAGTTTGTCCAACTTGTCTGCCCCGACGCTGGTCAGCAGGCTGGACAGGTGGGGTTCCTAAATGTAAGGAAGCCGTTTTTATTTCTTCAGAAGTGTTTGTCCTATGTAAAATTAACCATGGGATTATGGGATTATTTTTAACAGCATGTTGCATACAGGAACACACCTTGAATAGTCGTTGGAAGAAAAAAAAAAATGCTGCTACTGCAAAAATATTTAACAAAACAACAAAAAACTCCCCCAAAAAACCACTCAACCACATTGTGGTGAAATTAAGTTAAACTGTCAGAGAAGCTGGTGATACAGTGACCTTTTGGGTCCCTCTACAAATGACTTTGCTGCATGCGTTGTAACCCTAGTGGAACTAGGGTTAACAAAATATGAAGGCAGAATAATTTTTATTAATTATTTTTGAAGTTCAGGGGAGGCGGGGGGAAGAAGCAGGAAAAGGGAGGGTGAGAAACAGATGTTTCAGATCAGCTAAGTTCATTAAAAAAAAAAAAAATACTGCCTTATAGCACTTTAGATCAAGTTGACCAGTACTTGAACTCAAGATGTTAAAAGTACAGTTTATTATGGTTTGTTATTTCTGTAAGCAGTTATCTTTTCCCCTTATCTCTATGAAAAATTAAGCAGAGTTCCAAAGCTTCAAATAACCATTTTCATTTTTTTTTAATCAAATAAAGTGAATCATCTTGCTATTATTGAAATAGCATTCCGGTCAAATACAGAATTTATAAATTTTATGTAAATCAAATCTAAAATAATGCTCTGAATATTTCATGAAATGTAATGCATGTAACTTTTTCCAGCCAATGAAGTAATAACTGGCAAAATTACTGTTTCTTTCCTGACATACATACGATTGAAAGTGTTAATGAGAATTAGTTTAATTATTAGCATCTAATTTATTACACTTATTTAATAAGCTGTATTGTTCTCAGTGCTTTCCTTTCCCTAGCAGAAAAACTGACTCTACTTATTCCAGCCAGTACTGGCTTTGAATAATGTCTGCAATATGTTAGCAGATACATTTATGTCTAGACAACAAATCAATATAGTGCTTTTCTTTTTCCTTGAGTATTCATTTGCTTAATTTATCCCAAACCATTCAGCATTATGAACTGTTAGCACACTCACAATGAACATACAGCGGGGGTCTTCTTGGCAGGAAAAGGACCTAATTGTGAGACAAGATAGTGTTTGAGAGATGTCACTAATATATTAGTTTATTAAAGGTACTCGATGTTGGAAAAATAAATATCCCTGAAGGATTGCTTCTTACTGCAAACACTAGTAACTGCAGTCTTTGAAGTCAGTGGGAGTGCTGCTAAGTTTAATGCAGATGAATTTGAGTCTTATTTATGCCCTGAACCATTTTTGCTCTAGCACAAGTGTGATTTGCACCTACATGACTTTAAGGCCTTTTGTCAGTGCCAAACTAGGTGAAATGAAAATAAGGTCCCAAGCATTTGCCAGTATAAGTATTTTGTCCCCAGTAAGTAATTCAGGCTAATGGAAAGCCTAACAGGAATTAAAATATTATTTTCTTTAGCAGTACTTAGAATATGGATCTGTGTTTAAAGCTGAGCTTTTATCATCAATGGAAAAGCCAATGCTCAGTGCCAGAAGAACTGCAGTGAGATCAATTTGTAGAGTGCTGTCGAAAGTGATCTCATCATTTTTGTCACTAAAATGGAACACCTGATTCACAGGCTGTCCTACTTTCTCTTTATAATGGTATTTGGCATCTATCCGTCTGGTTTTCAAGTGTCCAGGCTGTGTTACATTTAAAATGTAAACTTAACAAGTTGGGGGAAGGGGTGTCTTTTTTTTTAAGCCTGCTTCTTGTTTTTCTGATACTTGAAAACACTTTTACTTATGGACAGGTTTTTCTGGTGATTAATTGAAAGACCACACTTGTATAGCTGGGCCCATTCTGCCTGTGACTGAGCACATCCCAGACTAAGGGAGGGGGGGTTTTTTCCCGATGTGTAAAATGAAGCAGTTCTAAGTTCAGTCATTTCTCCGTATGATCCTAATGGCAACTAAACTGTCAGCTCCACTACTGCTAACTCAAAAGGGATGTGGGAGAGCAGTTACTTTAATATATACTCATTCATCTTCCTGTAATAAGATATCAGCATGACTTTTAAGACCACCAGAAATGCTTGTTTTTTTCTCTTAATGAGCAGTATCTTTAAGAAATTTACACTCAAGTCCTAGGCACTGATATCCTAAGGGTATAAGAGAGGCACAAAACTGGGGGATTTAAGGGATCAAAAATACTGCTTCAGCTCTCACTGGTCATGAGTTAGTGGCTGCAGGAAATGTAAAGAGTAGTAGAATTTAATCCAGGGCAGTTGAGACCAGCTGCTAATAGGATGAATGTTTAAAAGTGAGAATTTCCATAGTTTCACAAGGTTCATAGGGTTTGAGACAAAGTTCCCTAAAGTCAATGAAGAATTTGACCCAGCACTTTCTTTGCCACTTCACAAGTAATTGTAAATGTATTGCACATAGCTTTCAACTAGATTGTTATTACTGGGGGTTCCTAATAGCTGGTTTTTAGTATAATTTTTGTCTGTTTGCTTGTTTTTTGGCAGCCCAATGGTAGCAGCCAAGGCAAGGTGCACAATCCATTCCTTCCTACCCCAATGTTGCCACCACCACCTCCGCCACCAATGGCTAGGCCTGTGCCTCTGCCAGTGCCAGACACAAAACCTCCAACTACATCAACAGAAGGAGGGGCCACCTCTCCCACTTCTCCAAGTAAGTATAGACGCAGTGGGAACCAAGGGCTTACAGCAGCGTGCAATGTGCTGTGCTCACCGTCTATCGGCTATTCAGAGATGAGGACTGGACTAGCTCTCGGGAAGCAGGAGAGCTCTCTGCTCTGTATATGATGGACAAAATTCCCAGCTGCTTCTATATTAACGAGAAAAGAGTTAGCTTAAGGTTACAGTTTTATTTCTGACATTGTTGGCATTTCACATAACCACGTATGAGAGAAATCAAGGCCAGTAGCTAAGCTGTGACACAGACCTTGGACCTTTGGGATCTTGTTTACTGTCACGAGGAGGCAAGTAGGTATCTCAAGTCAGGCTTTAGAGGATAGATACTACACGGAAGTCAGACGGATAGCCTCATCGAAAACATTGCTGCTTATACATACCGGGCTAAACTAGCAACTCTTTCGAGTTCACTTCATTTATAGTTCTTTTGGGAATAAGCCTTCCTAGATTAACCCAGATGTCCTTCCCTTATGACTTGGTTCCCGAGCCCTACATTTTGGGCAAGAAGCTATGGTATTTCTTAGGCCCAGGGAGAAAGCTTTAATCTTCTCTTCACCACCCACAGGGCTCCCATATGTATTTTGTGTAGCCACAAGTCAAATATACAAATTCCTGGATACACACTTGGGGATTCCACTTTGGACTCACTCTTCTGGGAAACAAATGTGATTCAGCTGGGTTTGATGCTTTAAAAAAGTCTGGATGTTCAGGGAGTTAATTGTGAAATGATTTAATGAAGCTATGCTCAAACTGACATTTAAAAACAAAAGGGAAGCTTTCAGTGCTTTAATGGCAACTGTAGGGGACTTGTTCCACAGTGAAGGGAGTCCAAATAACATCCACAAACAAAAATCAATCTAATCGAAAGAGCAAATCCCTTTGTGTGCTTTTCAAGCTTATTATTTAAATGCTATATGCAACCACTGCTTGATGTGCAAAGAGGTATTCACTATTCAGACCATGTGAAGCCTGCATTTTTAAAGCTTTATATACTGTTCAGGAGATTTGCACAGGTTCCAGGGGGCTTTTTTAAAATCTGGTAGTTCTCAGAGTTTTGCGTTGCCTTCTGCTATGCGATAGTGCACAACTGCAAACTCAGCAAGATGCTCTGGCTCGCTTCAGAATTAAAATGGGTTTTAGTATGAGACAGTCTGGTAAGATTGTGAACATGATCTTCTAGAATCAGAACTTCTAGAATTGATCAGCAGATTTTTGTTGAGCTAAGAAGTTGATTCATTCCCTCCCCTCCCCTCCACTCCTCTTTCTGACCTTAGACCAACACTTGTGCTATCAGGAAGTTTTGACGCTTTCTGACAGGAGATACCGTCTTTTAAGTCCTATCAATAAGATTCAGCGGTGGAATCTAAAAGGTTAACGTTTAGTCATATTTATCACTGAATATAGTCAGCAATGCCTTACTATTTCCTTGTCTTCAGAACCGGGAAAAATGAAACTAGGTCAGTGTGTATTTGTCATTACAGTTGTGACTCAGTTTACTGGCAGTGTGTGGTGTCTAAAAGAAAAAAATTCCCAACATCATTTTAGCAGTAATCTTAATACTTAATTTTCATGATACTGTGATCATGTAAACAAGCTAAATGTGTGTCTGGCCTGATTCTCAGCTGGCATAAAAACTGGCATTGTCCGCTGAAGTTTGCAGAACACCACCCATCGGTATCGTCTCAGGCTGGTCACTGTGGCTCAGTGTTCAGCAGACAGCTGCCACGTTAATTGGGAATCGGGGTTTTCTCAAGAGCAGCCAGTTAATGGTATTTAAACAAAAGATTAGGAAAATAATTACTGTTTGTTAATTAGCTACGCTGATGTCTAAACATATAGTTCTGTACATATTCAGGCATGCATCTTCCTTTTGGTAAGCGTTTTGAATAATAGTGACTTGAGTTGTAAAGAAGCATATAATTTAATTTAGGGACAAATTTTACAGAAAAGTAGATTATAGGAAACATTTTCTAAGAAAAAATATTACATATATACCAAAGCCAGTGGAAGTGGCTGGCCACGTAAAGCGCAAAACAAACCAAAGTTCCTAGCCTCGCAGTGAGAGTTTACCAGAAGGGCCCACTGGACTCCATTTAGTGTGTCAATCAGTACCAACCCTCCATTTTCGTCGGTGTTTGTTTTTTCCTTAACTAAATATTATCCTTCAAATAGCAAGTGCAGATTCACCAGAGTTTCATAAAAGCCACACAAAAAGGTGTTTTCCATGGTTACGAACTGCTCGAGTGCACCGGTTCTGGGAGTGTCGCTGGGTTATGGCTGACTGCCCTGCAGAGCTTTAGGATATTGGAAAGTCACTTAACGCAACAAAGGCAGGAGTGATGTTAGGTTTTGGCCAGACTCTCTCCTTAGCTGTGTGGAGGAGAATGAAGCCCCCCCCAGGCAAATGGAGTGAAAGGGGTTGGCATTTGCTCCGTTCTCCTTCCCTTTTTTGGTCTAGCAGAAAGCCGTCTGCAGAAACAGAATACAGTTACGGCCCTACCAAAAATTGGAATATGGCCCTCCTGAGGGGTGCAGGAGCCAGGAGCAGCTGTTCAATACAGCATGGCCTCCTGGGAATGACAGCTAAAAATCACAACAAGGTGGTTAATGATTCTCAGAGCAATAGTGAAACTCTCCAGCTGTGACATTAACCAAAACATGAACATTAGTGCTGTCCAAGGAAGGAAGAGCCCCTGGAGATGCACATCGGGGATTTGCTGCTACTGGGTGGCCAGGCATGCTCTGGGAGTTGAAAATTTCAGCTGCGAATCCTATCCCTTTGGAAAGCCAGCATTTTCTTCAGTGAGATGACACAATGGAGATGGGATTCATGAGGTTTGGGAGGGTTCGTTTTTCCTCCATAAAAAGCCTTTTCAATAGAACACATCCTTGATATCAGAAGCAGTCCCAAAATTATCTTATCTCAGATCTCTTCTTGATTTTGTTCGGTTGGTAACCCATAACAAACACAACACAATATTTTCTTGAACTTTACAGTTTGGGGGTTTAATATCTCATTGCCCAAAGAAAACACCACCTCCACTACATGCCAGTTGGACTTTATCACTATCATAACTGATCCTGAGTGTTAGAATCTGTGGCCCTCATTCCAGTGCAGAGTCTAATATACTGCCATCCCGTACACCGTGATTTTTAATGAGAACTTTTAAACTAAATGTTATTTTCTAAGGTTCACAACTGTACATGGGGAGAAACTTAGTTATTTTCCCTTGTTGGGCAAGATTGCTATCAGTTAATGTCCCTTTGCACAAAGGAGTTTTCGTGTTAAACAGCAGTTGTGTCAGAATGGGAAGAATGATCTTGTGCCTATAGTACTGGATTCATAATCAGATTGGATTTCTCTCCTGCTCTCTGCTATGCATTGACTGAGCACCCTCTGGGCAAGCCATTTTAGCTTTCTGTTCACTCCTTTCCCCATCCATAAAAAATAGGGTGATGACTGTATCATTTAATTTGTTAGGATTTGCAGTTCCCTCTCAGATACTCAGCTGCAGAATGCATTGCAGTAGGAATTGCTGTATTGCACCACGTTCCTACGGTTAATTCTCTCGCTAGAACTGCACAATGGCTAAACTGACTCCTAGTCCTTTGTGAAACAGTACAGCTCATCATATCAAGCACATGTACCTGTCATCTTGGTCTGTAAAAGAGACACCTAATTGTACATTAAGTTATCGCTCACCCAAATCATCTTTACCAACCAAAAGTTTATCTTTTTAATCCAGAACAGGTAAATAACTGAATAATTTCTAAACTAAATTTACTTTACATGACATTCCCAAAAATTGTTTGTTTGTCTTGTCTTTCATACAATTTCTTGCCATTTTGGCTAAATATCAAAGCTGTCTGTGTGAGCAAATGTTCTTTCTCTGCCAGCTCCTGTTTTGCTTGTTCCTGAAGTGAAGCATCATAGCAAATTTGTGGCATCACATTCATTTCCTTGGCTATGGGCTATGATGTTGCAAATAATCCTTAGTGAATTCCAGTAGCAGAAAGACTAGGCTGGGCCGGAAGAGGTTTCTGTTCAAGCCCCACGGGCTAGCTGTCAGCTAGTGTACACTAGTGTAGATCTATGCAATTCCCGGGGAGCAAAGCTGATAAAGATCAGGAGAAGATCTGCCTAAGAGACCTGGCTTCTGTTCCTTTCCATGCTTTGCCTTTTCCCTTTCCTAAAAAGGAGTTTGAAGACCCCACCACAGGCTTAGCCTATCTATACTATAATATAACATGACCCAGCTTTAACCAGTGAGAGCAGTTTGCCCCATTCTAATCTGAGAACAGAGTACAGGGATCAGAAGTGGTAAGACTTCCAGGAATCTCACCTCCATGTCAAACAAGGGTATTTATATGAAGACAGTAAGATATGACTAGAAGCCATGTTGGTGGTAGTCTAAGCAACACTGAGTTCTGCTCCCTTTTCTGAACCAAATTTCACCATAACAGGAGTCATTACTAATGTGTATTCCATGTCAACTTAACATTCTGAGCCAAAATGCCCCTTACAATCCGCAAACATCTCGTGACATTTTACAGTGGAGTGAGACTAGCATCTTGGGAGAGTCCAGTGTAAAGACTGCTCTGCATATATGTAGTTTTGGTCACTTCTTGGCTCTAGCAATGTAGTTATATGACCTTAAGGAAATACCAAGCTGACATCTGAGTATTTTCAGAAAGCAAGTTAAACATAGTTTGGAGCATTACAGAAGAAATGTATACATAGTAATTAACTGAGCAAGGTTTGAGGGGAGTTTTGTGCATATTATACAGTTTTCAAATGCTTTAGAATTTTTGTTTGAACAGAGAAGCCATTTAAGACAGCATTCTGATGGTTTCCCATTGATTTTCCACCAAATATCACAGCAAAAGTATCTGCCAACAGGGAACTGTAAACAAGATCTTGAGTTCCTTCCCTTCTCAGTAGAACTTACCTGCTCCAAGGGATTAAATGGCCTCTCCACTCATTCTGCTTTCCTAAAAGTAGACCAGAAGAACCAAACAACAGATGTTTGATTTTTGAGCTTTAAGTTAATTTTCCCCACTGCAGAAGGATATTTTAGTCTTGCACAACATAGGGTTCAGTAGTTAGTTAAAAAAACCCTCACCATAAAACAGTACAGAAGAATCTTAATACATGGCACTAGCAACAGAGATCTACACTTTGCAAATTTGTGGCTTCTTTGAATTATTAAGCAAATTAACATGGAAAAAAGGCAAGCGGAACATCTCACCAAATCTGCTCAGTTAATTTCTTCCTTGATTTGCAGATATGAGTAACAACCAGTGTACCTGTTCATACTCTAATATGCAAGCTGCACTGCAATTTGCAAAATCATCTTGGAAAGATGAATTAGTGCACTCAAAAGTTGCTTTAAATCTTTGTGAAGGAAAGGTGTTCCTTGCATGATTTTTGCAATTACTAGCAAAGTGTTAGCTTTTTGGAGAGAAGAGCTCACCTCACCAGAAACAACTGGGAAGAATTCATTCTTAGAAGTCAGGAGTGCCTTATCTCCTCTGCTCAGATCAGTAAGAAATGAAGATGTGCAGTTCCTGGGGAGATTTCAGGGGAATGCTCTTTGAGAAGGTGAAACTTCCTGATATAACTGTAAAAATTAAGAGGCATCATGAGGTGTTTGTGAGACTTGAGTAGAGGAGGAAGGGAAGGATGCAGTTCCGCATGCTCGTAAACTTGGGAACTCCTCACCAAAGGGCTTTGTGGGATGCAGAATGTTTGCATGGGTTCAAGGGCAGATTGGGCATTCATCAATGAGAAATCCCTTGCTCGGCATTAAGTACAGGGAATCCCTGAGCTGAAAATAATCAGAGGGTGGGAAAGAATATGAGAAAGTAAATATGTGACCTGTTTTGACTCCTCCCTGTGCATCTGCTTATGGCCTTTGTAAGGACAGGGCAATGGATAAGGTGGAGCATTGGTCCAATTCAGTACAGTTTTAAACCAAAGGCTCCTCCAATGTAATGCCTCTTCACTGAACATTTTTTCTTCGGAAAGGCAACAGGCTTTCATCTACACAGACAACCCAGTGTCTTCTCCGACTCTTAACTCGCTTTATTTTTCTGTAATGTTGAGGCCTGAACATTATATTTAGCCTGACTGGAATTTGGCAAGTAACTTTCCTTTTAACATTGTTTTTTGTCTCTTCATTGGATAGTTAGGTTGTCTGGGGATTTTATTCAGCAGAATGCATTCCCATAAATATATTTAAAATAGACAGAATCACTGTTTGTATTAAGGCGTCTATTTAGGTTATTTGAATTTAGATCTGAACACGCAAAAAACTGAACAAGGGAGAAGATTGCATGGGGGATTTTCAAATGAGAGGAAGACTGAAAATGCATTGAAAGCTTTTGGATGTGGAAGTGCGTGGCATTGTGGACAGTTGCAGTGGAGAATATAATGCAACAATAAAATCATTAAAGTACTTCAAGTTTGGAAGTAATCTGGGTTCTTGGCTTGCATTGCATTTAATAGCTTTACATTTATGGGAGCCACTCCAGTTTTTAAAGGCAGCTTCAGCCTTCAGACTGATTGCACTTACCACCCCAGTGAAACTGCAACCCATTAATTTTTTACCGAAAGGATCTTCCTAGTTTGTCAAACACATCAAGTGAACATTTTAGAGAGTGCAGACCACAGCAGTATGAAAACCAAAACTTTATATCGAGAGAGAATGCTGGATTAGCATGAAATAAGGGTCTGATTCTGTTAATAACCACTTTAGCAAATTCAGTGCTATGCAAAACTCCATTAAAACCAGAGATACCGCATATTTGAGTGAAAACAGTCAGTCAATACCAGGACGTACAGAAGTCTCTTGTGCTATCCCAGCACGGAAAGGCCTGCGGCGGTTCTCCTCTGGGGTGGAGAGCAGCGCGGGTGACCCCAGCACATTTCCCCCTGAACGCACACCATTGCCGTCCTGCCTCACAAGGAGCAGCCCAGTCCCCTGCGTGTTTATATCCCCATCATTAAGACCAAACCTTTCCAGTGTCTAAAACCAAACTCTCGCTCTCTAAAACGTTTGCACATTTCTATGTTAAACATCTGCTTAGGTGGCTCTGAGACAGTGTGTTTTGGTGTTGTTCGTGTGCAATCTAGTGCCGCTTCCTCAACGCATGTGTCCCTTCCCTTCACAGCCTACTCGACACCCAGCACCTCCCCCGCAAACCGATTCGTCAGTGTTGGACCACGGGATCCAAGCTTTGTAAATATCCCTCAACAGACTCAGGTGGGCCGCTTTCGACTTCTCTGTATGCCTGCAGCCTCTTCTTCTTCAGTGTACTCTAACGTGTCCCCGCGGAGCCAGCTGCATTGCCGCTGTCACTTCACCCACATGGTCTCAGTAACTACAGTGAAATGTCACTTGCAGTTTGTTTGTCTGTTGTGTTTTTTTGGGCTTATGTAGTAATAACTCTGCTTTCGTAACTGGAAAGATCTCTCTTGCTTTCTCAGATATTGGCTTCTAGTGCACAGTTTTTTCCTGTAGGACTGGGTTTTCAAAGACTTTTGCTCCAACCTATTCCCTAGGCAGTGCATTTAAATGCATATGCAAAAGGAGCTCAGAGAGACCCATCAGGTAACAGTGCACCTTAATCCCCCACCAGATACGACAGGAGACTTCTCCAATGACGTCCATGTAAAAAAATAGACTCGAATTCCTGATTGGCCATTTGCATGGTGGGCTTTCAGCGAGCAGGAGATTTTGTAATTGCGAGCACATCTGTTTCCTTACACAAAGAGAAAACAGTCCAGTTGAGGCAGGCCTATAAAGCTGGGTTAACTGAATTCATAGTCCTGCTATGGTCAAATCAGAAGCTCAAGTAAACATTTGTGTTTCTTTAGGAGAAGGACGAGGTTTAAATGTGCTTTTTCCAAGCTGTATCAAATTCCCAGGGTCGATTAAGAAAATAGTTGTTGGCAGTTTTGTTAGCAGCTAATTTGAGCCAGATGTTGAAAAAATTAAGCCTGTGCTTAATATCACGTTATCATGAGGGAGAAGGTATAAAAAAGTGAGCAGAACTAGTGTTTTAGGACAACTGCAGTTTGTAGTTTTAAGTGATTGCTTGACTACATTACAATTCTTTTAAAGGTCAACAGCTAGAAATATTTGTAATTTTGTTTTGAGCTGGTTGCGATGACTAAAAAGTAATAATTCAAATAGCTAGCAAATTGGGGAATGCTACTCTTAGGTCTTGTAAGTTCTTTCAAATCATTTATATGCATCTGAATAATTAGTGTACAGACTAATGGCTATCACATGCCACAGTCCAGTATATGCATGAAGACAGACTCCTCGTTGTGATGGCTTCAGCACCTACACTGTCAATGAAACACAAGTCACCCATTACCAAAGATTTTCAGTTTACAGGGCTGCAACCAGATGCCTGTGAACACAATGTGTTTTCTTGCTATCTGTTCTTTGTGTACAATTTGTTAGGGGCTTTAGTTTATAGCTCTGTCGACAGCACAGGTTAAACTACATCGAATCTCAAACCTTCTCTGCATTAAATAGGGTCACAGAAAGTACACCAGCACTGCAGAGTGGGGTTTTAACCCATCCTGTTCTGATTCTTTTTCATGCCTTAACAAAATGCAGCCCGCACCCCATTTTTCAGGCCTCTTCCTTTATTCGGTTCATGTATGTGACAGGTTTTCATGTGCCTTCACATTTAAAGTGTATTTCTCCGGTTGTTTTGGAAACAACTGGAATACAAACAAATACACTGAAATCGGGAAACGGGAATGTTAAGGTATACTGTTAAAGTCCTTAAGCATTTGGCCTTTTCCTTCATAGCTCAGGAAACTTGAAACCCTTTGGAGAACGCTACTTACCTTTTCCAGAAGACTTGAAAAACTACTAGTTGGTAAACTGATTATGTAGTCAGACACAACAGTATTAAGTCTCCAAAATATTTTAAACTTATTTGCATTCTGCAGTCTAAGTTTCCCAGATAAGTTTGTTGACTGTAAACTTTTATCCTCCTTATTTACGACTTAAAACATTTTAAAGTGCTCTAGCCTTACTTTAAGTGCTTCTATGTAATGCAGCATAGTGAATAACAATGCTGTACAGTGAAAAACAATACCCAAGCACAGCTTTCAATTGAAGCCAAACATGCTGCAGTGGGTAAGGAGACTGACTTCCAGTCTCTGACTCCAGCTGCATCTCCATACTTCTTCTATACATCATTACACCACCACAACCCACTTGATACTAAATATATAATTTATCAGCAAAACTCACTACTTATTCATGAAACAACTCTGAAGTTGACTGTGTTTTAAATCAGAGAAGTGAGGTAAAAATACTAACTGCAATGATTTGGGATTTACTTAGCATTCCCCTAAACAAAGACATGCTTTTGTACTCTTCTTGCAGGGCATTTGTGTATAGGACGATCACTTAGGATATTTTCAAAATTAAAATATAAAAACACATAGGACTGTGTTATTAAAAGCAGCTCAGGTGGCTGCTTTCTGTCAGGATTTTTACAGTACATCCAGAGTCAGCCTAAGATATGGGTCCTGAGGACCACTAACTGCCAGGCCACACAGCTCCCTTAGACAAGAGGAAGCAGTGAACATTCAGAGCTTCTGAAAGTCAAGCTTAAATATAAGGGTTAAGCAACTTTTTGCTGCTGGAACAACAAAAGAAAAATGAAGACCGTATCTGAACATCTGCTTTTTTAAAATTACAGTCCATCTACAAGCTATAAGAAAACACTGTGGTCAGCTTTTGGTGGCTCTTCCAGTTGGTGGGTCATTTGACTGCAGGCACTAGTTACACAGCATCGTTATTAGTCTTAAAATGCTGCAAAAGTGAGTCTGTGCTCAGGGATGTGGCAGCGCCGTTCAGCAGAAGTCGCATTTCCCATACATGGGCATTCACAGGCTTTCACAGAACATTGGAATAAAATCGCAGACAAATGTACAACAGCATGGCTGGGTTTAAGCAAGGATCATTCTGTCCTGGGCTGTTTTTAAACAACCGAAACCAGTACATGCCTTTCTTAATGGGCATTATAAAAATTAGCAGTAGACATTTCCATTAGCAGCATGTTCTGATTTATGTCACATTGCTTCAGATATAATCCCTTAAAGGAATTTTATGGAAATTATATAATATTTTATTTAGAAAAAGGCCATCTTCCTGTGTCAACAAAGGTTGTAGCAGGACAACAACTCCGTGACAGAAGAGACCAGGAAATAAACTGATTTAAGTCAGTATTCTGATTCAGGAACAAAAGCCCCAAAAGGGCTGTTGGCTTTGTCTGGTTTTAGCAGCTTCAAAACTTTTCAGTTGGTTTGTTTTTTCATACACTGCCTCTGCTTACCCCATCCATCACTCTGCCACTCCAGCAGCTCACCGCATAATTGTCCTATCTGGGGGGTTATTTGAATCTAAATTTCTGTTTGAGCTATTAGAAGAAACACTTGACTTGGCATCCTCTGTATATGTTGACAAAAAGGCACAGGTGTTGTAACCTTTGCTTGATAAATCATTTACTTTTGCTACTTGACTCGCAAGCAATATGGGGGCATCAGCTTTTTAACTGCCTTTTCCGTATGCAAATCAGAAATACAGTATGCCTGGGGTACACAGTCTTTAGTTTCAAAAGCAAGCTGGTCTAGATACCTCATGACTAAGTAATAGATACGTCTCTCATATTGCCAAGGACTTGTAATAAGGAGAATGGTAGAGGAATGGGAAAGTACCATCACATTAATTAGCGACTAGCCTATCAGTAGCAACAACACTAATAAAGAATAAAGGGTTCTAAGTTTGGGTTTTTTTTTTTCCTAACCAAGCGATAAAAGTAATTGTGAAACACAGGATATGCACTCAGTACGTGCAGCTGGTAACACTAAACTAGCAACCTGCTCTTTGTGACCGGAGTTTGCGTTGTCGCTCGCCGCTCTAAACGGTGTTTGCTGATCTCTAACGCCCTCACTTTGCTCTATAGTACAAAATTCCTTTGGGGATCATGAGTATTCAGTGTGGTGCAGCTCCACTTCACACTAAACATTGTTTACTAGGCTGAGTCCTGTTTGCCACCTACTTACCCTACATCTTCCTGGAAATTGTACTTCGGATGCTAAAAACAGCTCCTGAGCAACACATGCCTGCTCCATCTAACCACTCCTACCTGCCAGTAGCCTGTGTGCCTTACACAGTAAGGTTACAAGGATGCACAGAACAGAAACTGCCTCCCACTGCAGGCACCCAGGCAGAGGATCAACTGCTTTACCACCTGCGAGAAACTAAATGGTTTTCTCTGCTGCTTAAGGGAAAAAGTGTATCATGCATCCTCTTGACCAGCTGTTTCAGGAAAAATCCCTCTCTAATGTAAACATGCTTTATATCAGATCCATCCCAGTTAGTTTCTAAAACCTAGTTAAGGACAAAACCAAATATTTATTCCCTTACCTTTCTCTAGGAAAAGATAAAACTGTTTTCTAGAAGAGCACAAGTAGAAGCTCCTCCTGCTTCTGCCTTTGCAGGATCCCAAAGCTACAGTCAGATCCTGGATAGTAAGCCAAGGTCTTGTCCCTTCACACTTTCCATGGTCAGGCCCTAGAGCCACTCAGCCACAACAGTGCTCTAGATAGAGCTCATCCTTTATAACACAAAACAATTGAAACAAAAGGCCCATAATTTGCCTAGCACACCATGATGGAGAAAAACCCCCAAAGTCACAGAAGCTTATCTAGGCAGCAAAATGACAAGTATGAAAACCAGCAAGCTCAGAAGTGCAGCCATGCTCTTGCTGCCAGCCTTATAAAGACGAGGTACAAAAATGCACGCTGTGAAACACATCTATAAGAGAGTAATGCTGCCCTATAGTAAGTTAGGGGGGGTAATTACTGAAGTTTAGCAAAGTATTTATAGTATAAGGAAATTGCTAACTTCTTTAGATCTGCTCCTGTTCTCTGCCTTTCCTGAATTAGACAGTGGTATCTTTGTACCTTCTTCTTTTAGGTTTTATTTATCTCTAAAAAAACCACCTTATGCCTCAGGTGCATGTACAAACCTAATTGTACAATTACTTTCTTTTCGAGAGACAAGGGCAAGACTATTTTACTTCCCAACAATCCTTTTAGAAAGCAAACTGCAACCTGCAATTTTTCACTGGCAGCACTTTAAAACAAAGGGCATGAGAAAAAAATGAGCTTTATGCTGTGTCCTGTAGGTTAGCAGATGTGAGCTCTGTCAGACTAGGGAGGGAGGCAAATTCCAGAGTAGATGGTCCTTCTGTGATAACAGCCAGTCACTGCTGGCTAGACACTTAATTCGGAGGAGCGTAGTGCAGGTGATGCCCCTCACCACGGCTGGAGGCAGGACAGGCAGAGGGGAGGCAGGGAAGCAGTCTCGCAGGTAGCAAGGCCCAAAAGCGTATAGGATTCATAGATCAAAGTCAGCACCTTGAATAGGAAGCTAATGCAGTTCCTCCAGAGCTATCGCTCCTGCAGCTGAAACCGCGTAGCTGTTTTGTGCCCAGGTTCCATTGCCACCCTATGGAAGAAAGAAACCAGTGCACACATTTTTCATTTGACAAATAAAGCGTGTGCCTCGCTTTATGGGGATTTTCCATTTTTGCTTCTCACTGAACCCCTGCCACAGTGCCCTGCCCTTTGCACCATCAGAAAGGGACACAGACCTGCCAGACTCAACGCACAGCTCGTGTCGATGTGCTTTATTAATGAGTACCACAGGCTGCCTCTCCTTTTCTGCCTCTGCACCCTTCTGTCTTTCTCCCATTTCCCAGTGCTCAGGAATTGCTCTGGTCAGACAGGCAGCACCTGCTGGCCCTCGGGGAGGAAGGGTAAGGTCAGGATTTCGTGGTATTGCCGCAGTGTGCTAACAGCTGAGCCACCACCTCACTTTGTGGAGCAGTTTGTGTTCTGAAAAACTGTTAAGGAAGGGGTGCGTGTGGCTCGTACGTTGCAGTAGATGTGCAGAGAACATGAGAGGCTGCAGGAACAAGATCAGGCCTTTTATTTTGGGGGTTCCGAGCAGAACTATTTATAAGCCAGGTCAGCGCTACTTGTTGCTTAGGTGACTGTTCTTTCCCGGGATAAGAATACTTATCCTCAAGGCTGAATGCACCGCTTGTGTTTGAGCGTGAATGAAGATGAAGAACACTAATTTGGAAGCATTTGTTCAAATCAGTTCAGCCACCTGAGAATTACGTATTCCATAAAGTAACCTCCCTAGGCCAGCACCCGTGACTTTGGAAGAAACCTAAGCTGCAAAGCAGAGACTTGACTGCCCCTTTCCTTCTCTTGGACCATAGCAGCAAATGTAGTGGCAGGTTCAGGGCATCATTTGCATGCAGGGGTAACGTCTCTCCTGGGTAAAGAACAGAAATTTGCAGAGACTAGGCATAAAAACACGTTTTTCGGGTGTGGGACTGCAACTTTCTAGAGCTGCTGAAGTTAGAGGGACCACTTTCCTTCTAAACCCAGCAGGGATCTGTGAACTTTCCCACATCAGCAGTGGGAAGCGAGGGCTGCTCTCCTCTGACACCTGGAGCAGAGTTACACAGTGCCCAAAGTGCCATCTGAAGTTTAGATTGCTCCTGAGCCTATGTGGGCACTATACCCTCATGGATCACTTTCCTGCTAGGCATTTACAGTACATGTAAGAAATGGGAGACCCAAAACAGAGATCAGAAGCAGAACCATTACAATGAACAGTTGAGCATGTGTGAATAGAAAGTTGTGTGTGTGTGTGACCACTTAATTTATAGTAATTGCCTGGGCTGAAGGGCATTGAAGAAGGACAGGCTCTTGTGGGCTTGAGCCTTATTATGACCACTGAAAGTTCTGATCCCTGAGCAAGAAGTGTTTTGCTGCAGAACCAGTGGCACTAAGCTACTGATCTGTGACCTTAATGTTGGTGCTGTCTTTTGTCTTCCTCCCAGGAAGCAGCTATACTGGCCAATCTTGAGGGTGGCCTGGAGATGGCTCTAAAAATGTAGTACGAGTCTAGAGAGAGTATGCTTAGAAAATATAGTGTCAGTGTCTATCAAGCATCAGCAAGTCTCAGACCCTGGCAACCTGAAAGAAGATTTCAGATCCTGCCTTTGCTTTGTGTTTGCCTGTATTAAACTCACTCTTCTCTTTTGTTGAAATTAGTCAAGGGAATGTTGGCTGAATCCTTTGCTGAGCTAAAATTGAGATGGTTCCACCATGATGGGAGCAAAGAGCCCACATGCGGTCGTGGTGCTCTTGATGTACCCCTGATCACATAATAGCTCCATAGCCACCCGTCCCCAGTGCAGCAACCATGCTGCTCTGATCACAGCTGCTAATGTCAGTCTGGAGTGTGCTCCACAGAGAGGAGATACAAAGGTGACCAGAAATCAGGGTCCCTCCTCAACTCTTACTCCCTTCACTGCCTGCTCAGCTCAGTGCACAAAGCCCGTTTAATTGAGCTTTTGCGCAGAGGGGCAGCATGAAATTTCACTCTCAGATCAGTTCTTGAAAAGCAGCAGAGAACAGTATAGCTCAAGAAGAAAGCACGTGTTGCACTATAAAGGTAAAGATTCATAGAAGACTTCCCAGTACCGTTATGTGGCCTTATCTTCAAAGTGTGTTGGGAGCCAAATCAGTCCAGAAATGCCTGGGTTAGTCCTCAGCAGGGGGGATCCTTTTTCCTCTGCTTTTTCTTCCTCCTCCTTGCGGGCTCCGGTGAGCAGTTCAGACTTTTTTTTGGAAACTAACACTAAGCATCCTATTTCCAATAGATATAGCATACAATTATTTACAATGGACATAGACGAATTTGCCAAACTAAGCAATTAAACTCATAGCATTTTTTTTCCCCCTCCTTACAATAAACAGGAAGCCTGTGCGTAAGGCACTCTTTCTGTGGGTTTTATGGCCATTACTTATGCTCCACAGTAGGGGAGAAGAGAGAGAAGAAGTAAGTGTGGGCCTGGTGGGAAGAGTTGGCAAATGTAGAAATATGATGAATGAGCTGGAGAGATTTAATTTCTTACTAAATTCTCTACAAGCTGTGTAACCTTTCTTTAGCTAAACAATTACTCTAAAAGGCAATGATTTTCTGTGTTTTCATTGAAAAGTCTTCATAATAACAATGGCCTATGTTCTCCTTCTTGAAGAACTTCTGCCAAAAAACAGTTTTCTTTTTTCCATTCAGCAGGAAACTTTCTTTTATTTTTATTTTTTCAATCTCATATTCCCCGCTAACATGGATTTACAAGGCCTACCACTTACTGCATGGGGCTGGGAAGAAGCTTCCCCTCAGGCCAAATCATTTTGGTCCATCTCCTTTATAGGGATTCTTGCATCTTCCTCCCAAGAGAAGTGCGGCCACTGTCAGAGACATAATACCAGACCCAAGTGACCATTTAAGCTGACAAAATGTGACAGTTCCTCTGTTCACAGGTACAGAGTACATGGAAGAGGGCTCCCAGATTTGTTTTTCAATGGACAAGCAGCAGCTCTTGCCGCTGTTGTGGTGGGCACAGTCAAGAGAGGGAGCAGGTACTGACTTGGGTGTGGTGGGGGAGAGAGTCATCAGATCTTTAAATTCATCAGCCACTTTCAGCTCACATGATTAAAGCAGGGTGGGTACTGATCCTCACTGAACCGCGGAGTCCTGTGACCAACTGGAGCATCATAAGGACTTTGGGTATTGTAAGGACTTTGGAGATGCAGCATGGGCAGAGCACTTTCCTCCTGCAGAGCTGCACAGTTGTTCAGATACACAGAGGCACATGTACACACACACACAAATCAAACAAACAAGTATAAGGCAAGATTATAGTTATGTGCCTCTTACTGCATTCACTTGACTTGGCTGATTTCCTGGCCACCCCACGCCCACCCCCAACCTTCATTGCAGATAATGCTGTATTGGATTAGTCTGCCTTGCTGCTGCATCAGGTCCCAGATCGATTTATTGACTCTGTCAGAGTGGCTAGTACAGTAATTGTTACAAGAGCAGAATAGAAAGCAAGGATGTGTCCACATAAAATATAAAAATGACGTTTTGTTCGTTCTTTCCTCTTTTGCCCTATAGATCTTCATGTGTTTACACAGTGGAGAGCACTTTACTTAAGTTAATCAGCTCCTTCTACATTATTAATTGCGACAGTTAGGGTGCTACTTGGCGGCAAACGTATTAGTGAAAACATTGATCTCGCTCACGGTGTGGACCTGAGTAGGTTTTTTTATTCCTTCCCTTCTTTTGCAACTGTTTTAGGGTACTATCAAATCACATTTCCCTGACTGACAATACGCCATCAATACCATTGATTTCAGAGAGGGGCAGAGAGATGCACATGAGAAAGAAAGGAGCGCACAGAAGTTCAGTGTATTCTGTAGGCTTGGAAAGGGGTTGTTGGAAGTTGGTAATCACAACAATTACATGCCTGGCCTGATTTCTCTATTTTGTAAAGAGTAATAATTTAAGAGCTGAAGTTTTGTAAGTGTTTAAGATTTGCAGAGATGGCATGATGAGACCTTTTAAAATGCGTGTAGAATGTATACCCTTAAAAAAAGACATACTGACTTTTTACAAGGGTTTTGGAAGTGCATTTGAAAGACATTTCATGGAAGTTCAGCTTTCGCAGCTGATACCTATATGAGCTCCATAAATTCCACACAGCCTGACAAAAATCCAGTAGGTGTCACATGTGACCTGGATGGAAAAGGTCACCAGCTGAATTTATGGCTTTTGCATTTACTGGAACATTAAGATTTTTGCCAACTGCCATATATACTTTTTAACAATTCTGCAATCAAAGGATTAGGACCACAATCTACAGTGAAGGTCAAAAATTAAAGGCCACAATCCCTACATCCTTCCCAATGGATAGACATTAAGCTACCTCTGTTCTAAGAATCACCTTTGCTTAATGGCCTTAATATTGAGGTCAAGGAATAAATAAGCTCCAGAGGTTAACACCTTGCAAAATAGACTATCTTGCTCTGAAATTAATACTAAGTTCCATAAGAAGGGACCAAAAGATGAGAAGCCATTTCTTAACAGAGAAGGACTGTCCAGTTTGCAGCAGATTTCATGTTCCCAAGACACTGAGCATCACCTCCCCTGGTGCTGGACTATCCTAGAGAAATGTAAACAGCATACAGGGGAAGGATTTGGACTTCAAAAGAAATATAGCAAAATGACTGCAATTTTGTTAAAACCCCTTTATATTTTAAATTTACCAAAGGTGTCTGTTCTTAGTAAGGATTACTAACAGCATGCCAAGTTGTAGCTTTCAAACTCTACCTGGTTTTAGTTCAGAACAGCAAAAGGTATCATCTTGTTTTAGGCGTTTCTTTTTACAGTATATTCTACTTGAACAGAGGAAGAACTGAAAAAGTTTAATCAAAAACCAGGATTTAAAAAAAAAAATCAAATAAAAATCAAGAGGCTAAACGTGAACATCTATTGTAGGCTTAACTATGTAGCCTTTCGTTACTTTGGTTATTAATATTCAATTTTGAAAACAGTACTGACACTACAATCATAATATTTTCAGGCATATTCACTTGCATGACCCACCTCTTACATCATCTGTACAAATACTAGTTATTACACATGAAGAGATGCAGCTAAATACATTTCAAAAGCCAATGAAATGTAAAAGCAACAATTGAGGCTGAACACAATAATTTCTGCATTGCTTGGAGCAGCTTTATACAACTTTAGATATCCTTTTGTGCTTTTGCTATAACTATATCTTTTTAAATATGGCAACAGAAAAGATATCTTTTTTTAAAAAAGGGGATAAAGTTAGATATGAAATTTGCATGTGGGGTTGGGTTTTTTCATCCTTACATGTGCTAAACAATGAGATTTGTGATTTTTGCAGGAACACTTTTACATATAATGTTCCATGTTTGGCTCTTCTACTTTTTTTTGAAGGAGTCTTTTGGGTTAAAGATTGTGTCTGTGAATCTATGGTATTGGGCCCGACTGTACATTCATTGAAATCAATGAGAGTAAGAGATGGAAGATTTATCAGCAGGAGTTTGTTTTAGAAATACAATAATATTTTTGTTTAATTATGCTTGTATTTTGCTTATAGCTATTATGCACAGTAGAATAAATCTAGTCATCTTCAAATAAGATGAAGGTTAAAATTCACGTTTTCTTTATAGGGAGGGCTTGCAGTGCAGTCATGATTTATCTCTACAGTTTTTATTTTGTGGCTAGAGGTATTAACTCTCAGAGACTCCAAAGCAATCTTCCTTGATGTGCAGATGGGTCTAGTTATGGGGTTTTCCCTATTTACTGGTCTTGTAGACTCCGATCTGAAAGTATAGGCCAGGTTACGTTCCGTCTGGTTCATTCCCACCAAGGGAGACTCCACAGGCTCTTTCTAAACTCGTCTTCCTAACAGTACTAACAAGGGCAGAACTTGTCCCAGTAATGGTAACTGCTTTATCAGTCCTGTTGCAAAACAGAGTTCAGATTCTTCTGGAGGCTTTTCAGGAATACAAGAAGTAAAAGTAGTAACATTTAGGAAAAAAAAAAGATGGGGTAGAGCTATAATTCTCCGTACAATAGAGCAGCTTACTTACTGAGTACAAAGAGCCACTTCTAGACAGTCTATTTTCAGAGAAAGGCCTCACATTCATTGACTCATAAAAACTTCGATTTTAAGTTCAAGGTTTACATTAGTAATTTTGTCTGTTTCCTCTGTTAGTATTAATTAAATTGAGGTAGTTTAATTAGTATTACTAAATTTGATCATTAATAGTAATTCATTCTGCCTGCTATACTGCACAAATATGATGAAGCAGAAGTAACTAAATTGTTTCATTTCATCTCATTTAACGACTTTACACTCCACCAGGACTTTCACTGGCATCTCACAGTATCTGTGAAAATCACTCCACACTAGGCCAAGACCCAACTCCCTTTAGCCAACCATGTCTAATATGTCCCTCCTCATCCAAAGGCACATCATGTACTGCGAAGGCTTTTCCCATTTCTCCACCGGAGAGCTGGCTACCTCCGAAGGCTGCAGTGGCCCTTCCTCGCCCCCGTCACCCAGCTCCTGTATCATCCCAACCCCAATGGCCCTGATGGAGCTGTACAGGACTCACTGGCCACCACACCCCTGCCTGGGGGCTCCCCGCGGTATAATGGGAGAAGTCCCATCATCAATCCCCGCGGCCGCACACCCTGGGGGCCGAGCGCTGAGCACAGGCATGGTGCAGGGCTGTCCACTTTTCTCAGAGCAGTTTGTTGAGTTTAGCAAGGTACAAAGCATAGGCAAAAATGCAGACATCAGAGGTTCTCGCGTTCAGGAGGGGGTTTTTTGTTCAGCTCAATGCCCTCTTGGCTTTCTTTTTTTAAGGGGAGATTTGGGAAGGGGGGGTTTACTGCTGAATTGATTCATTATTCCTCCAGTTTGTCTACATTAATTTTAAGGTCAATGTGGCAAAAAAATGGAGTTGCCTCCATGCCCCTATTTCTGTCAGTGTTAATCTGGAGATGGGTTTTGATCTTGCCCAGTACACCTAGGACTTGCCAAACCCCAGTTCCTCTTCTCTTTCTGCAGTTTCCAAACCCCAGCCTTTCTCTGCCTGCTTCATAAAACGTGCTCTTGTTCTCAGCCCCCTTGTCCAGGAGTTCCCGGCTCCCATGCTGTCCCTCCGTCCGTCTGCACCTGCCCGGCATTCGCCCTGCCAGCCCTGCTGTTCCTGCTGCCCACAGCCCAATTCCTCGCCTGCACATCCCAGCCCTCCACCGACCTGTCTCCCCACTATTTTTCGCCCTGCTTTTATCAGGCTGTGCATGCTGCCTTTGCTCTCTCAGTGGTACCATGGGGATGCTCATTTGTCTGCTTCACCCATACACATCCAGCACCGGCAGAGACCAGGCGCTGGAGGCTTTGGGGGGATTTCGGAGGGAGCACTCGCTTTCCCCTCCAGTTCCAGGTATTATCTCCCCTCGCTTTCCTCTTGCAATGTGTACTCTAAAGTACTCTCAGAAAAAGAAAAGCAGCTGAAAACCACCTTTTGTACCCCAAACTCTGCAGAGCAAAGAGACGGAGCCTCTGCAGCAATTTGCCAGCAGAGCAGCCCGTCCCGCTGGGACCCCTCGGCCCCATGGCCCCCCTCACGTAGCTCCAGTCACTCCATTGCTTCCCGCTGGCACGGGATGGGGAAGGAGAGAGTCCGGGGGGCAAAACCCCCGACCGAGTGTGTGTGTGTACGTGTGTCTCCATGCATATGTGTGTGTGTCCGCGCTCAGGCTGTCTCACTGCAAATGGAGCTTGGGAGGCCCAGACTGGGGGTTGATTTTCTTTGGATGACTTTCGCTGATTGTCTAAAGCAATAAAAGTAAAGAAACTTTGGGGGAAACGGTGGTTGTGGGGAGATTATTTTTGCAGTCCTGGTGCACGCAGAACTCCTGAGGCTTCAGGGGAGTTTCAGTGGCCTGAAGAGTTCAGGAACTGGCTTAAATTGAATAAAACTGTAAGTACAGTATAGGGGACTGGGTAACAAGGAGTTCTGCAAAAGCAACAAAACCAGAGAGCACAATGAAGAATAGAGTGGGTTACGCTGCGGTGAAAGTATGTACTGGTTGTTATAACACCGTGCCTCTAGAATAAATTATGTCCCTTTAAAAAGTAATACTTTAACTGTGGAGCTATATAGAGACAATTAAGACGATATTGTTCTCCTCATTTCCCTCCCACCCCCCTTCCTCCCTCTCTCTGCAGTAGCTCTGTGGAAACTTTTAATGCTGCAGCTTGAAACTTGGGCCTCTGGGTCTAAAATGCCTGAGAAAGCACTGCGGGCTCTAACTGTAAAACATTCCTTCGGCGGGCCCTGGAAACAGGGCGCGCTGGCGCAGGCGAAGTTCAGAGGGATCACATGTAAATGAGGGCTGGCTGCAGACTCCTGAGGAGCGTTTTATTTCGCTTAAACCTGAACTTGAACTTGCAAACGCGCTGCCGGAGCCTGGGACGGGCAGACCGTGGCCGCGAAGGGATGGGAGCCAGGGCTGCCACCAGCCCCATGCACCCACTGTCAGGGCTGGGGGGGTCCCCGGGTACCATCGGCTTTGTGCCGTGTCCAGGGGCACAGGAAAACAGAGGACAACATGGGCACTGTAGTTTTGGGAATGGGCTTATGGCTGTTCCCGAAGGGCTCGCTTTTTTCCTAGCAAAATGCTGGAAAGTCCCGTCGCAGCAGTGCGTCTGCCATCCCAGTTTCCACAGGAGCTCCTGGCGTGAAGTTATAAGTGAATCCAAGTCCCGATGCACACTTTATTTCATAAAAGGAAAGAAATAAGTGAGATTTAGTGTAAGAAATATTAAAGTGTTGCACTCTAGCAAATCGAACTGTGCTTCCAGCAGAGGAAAATACAGGGCTGTCTAAAAAGCGAGGCATAAAGTGCAGAATTTAAAAACCCCTTTGCAGCATATTTACTTTTAAATCGCAATAGTAGATGTAAACCGTGAAGCGGGTTTTAAAGTCGTCTTTTTGCTTCTTTGATAAAATACGTACTGCTGTTTTCTTTTTCCCTTGCAAAAGGCAATGTATGTACCAGGGGAGCAAAAGACATGCCAGTGCCGGTGAGTGTCACCCAGCTGTGGTAGCAGAGGTGGCTGCTGGCCGGGCCGCAGGCGTGGGGGCAGCTTCCTCCCCCCCCCCAAAGCTGTACTTGGCTGGTGGGTCATATTTTGGTCATTTCTGATTACTCACGAACAATTTTGGCTATGTTTATAGCAAAACTTTGAAAGGATGAATGGGAGAAAAAAATTCTTTTTGGCAGTAACTCAGGAAATATCTACAAAGATGTCCTTTCTGGAGCAAGATATTATTTCAGGGTTTTTGTTAGGATCATTTTTATTCTGTGACAGCGCATAAAGAGACCGGGACAGAGCAATGAGGTCTGGCATAGCTAAAATCCCTTCTGTGTGTGTGAGGTTATATAGTTTATCAATGCAGAAACCACCACGGGCTTTGAAAAGTAAACAGCTGGCTTGGGTCTGCGTGCTGCACTTCGGAGTTGTCTGCTGGATTTAAATGGCTAGCCTGTGATTTTTGGAGTGGGACAAATATATATAGTTTTTCTTTTAAACATGTCAAAAGTTTTTTGCAGCCATTTGTTTTCTTAGTTCCTTTATTTGTTACGATTTTTCTTCCTGTTTCATTTTGGTTTATTTTGCTTTTACAAATGTCTTCACTGCCACCAGCAAGTCTACAAATAAATTAAAAAAAAAAAGTTTCTATCCCAGTCAGAAAACCTTACGGCAGCAACAAATATCAGAGAAAGCCATCGTCTCTCTCAAAGATTTCATCTCACCATCCACTTAATCCGCTTGCTGTACCTCAGATCTCAAGTAACTTTCATACTGTGGGCTCACTTTAATGGATAGAATCTATTTTTCATGAAAAAAGCAGGAAATAAGCTGTCTTTCGTACAAAGATTTACAAAATGTAATCATTGTTGAAATATTCTCTTTGAACTGCCTTGTCCGCAGGGGTGTCTGGCTCCCAATACCCCCGTTTCTTTAGAACACCCTTACAAGTTCTTCTGGTAGATCAGGTACACTGGTGGTTCTGGTCTTTGATGTCTTGAATGAATGAAAGAAAAGCATAATAAAAGAGAGCTGTTGATCAAGCATAAAATACTCTTTAAGCTGACAGAATGGCAGAGTTAACACATTCTAAGCTGCTTTTAGGTTTTTCCTTTTTTCCTCACATTTTCCTGTGCTTTGTGTACAGTGGGGGTTTTTATTTTTTGAAAAGTCTCTGATCTATGTAGTATGCCGTCCTCTAACAAAAACCAAAATGGGATTGTTTCTCTCTCTTTCTCCCTTTCTTTTTCCTCTCTCTCTTTCACTCCACTATCTTTTTTTTTTTTAAACAGCAAGGGTTACGGTTTAGCGTTACTGCAGTTAGCTTTCAGTGTACCATGCAAAGTTTAGAAGTTATTTTGCAGATTTCAAAGTCAATTTACTAACAAATAAATGAAATTCTTCACTTAACTATTTAGAAAACTGGAGGAAAACTGTAACTCGCAAAATGTTCCCTAACTAGAAGGAAGACCCTCTGTTTAAAAGCAAAATTGTAAACCGAAAGACGGACATAAAAATTACCTCATTGTGAGAGAACTTTCTTTTAGAGTCAACGAAAAGAAGAAGTTTTCTTCCTGTAGACCTAATTTAGATCTTAAGTTCCCATACATTATTTATACATCATACTCAAAGTGCCAGCTTACTCTGCTTGCTGGATTACATTTCAAACATTTGCCATTGATAAGTCTTTGCTGTATTATATTCAGGCTAAATGTGAGTATGTCATAGCGCAGTCAATCTTTAATCCGCTGAGCTTCAGGTTCGGGTGGCAGGGGGTCCAGCGCTCAGAGCATTGCTTTATACTTAAGAAACATCTGGGGCCAGCTGGGACACTTTACTGGAACATTCAGATGTCTGGAACAACAGCAGGAGTTGCTGTATGAGTGTGTTTTCATAGGTTTGGGAGGGTTTGGGGTGACTTAGTTAAAAACACTAGCTGTTCCCAACTTGAGGTTTGAACCCAAGCAGAAATCTTGCCTGAAGTGAGTTTGTTGGTCCCAGGAGAGAAGTGGTTTGGACTACTATACATTTTTAATAGTCAGCAGGCAGAAGTCCATACTACAAAATTATTGCACGTAATTTAATGCAGTTTGCCACAATTGGCGTTCTCGCAAAAGCTATTGGATGCAGAGCTACTGTACACATCGCCTGGAGACTAGTGTCCCTCCCGGGACGGGCTTTATCTTCCTCAAGAAAGTATAAATATGCTCATAGTGGGGCGCACGACTCTTCTGGGTGTGGATGTTGGACAACTCACTGTTTTATGTCCCTTTGGGGAGGACCAACATGCTACTTGCGTCCCTTTTGGTATTTCACTTTGGAAAATATAATTACTAAATAATTAATCCTAGCTCTAAGAAAATAACTTCCATAGGCACAAAGGTGACCTTGTCTTTAATATTCACCTTTTGGTTTATGCAGTAGGATCAAATTTCATGCCTGGAGAAACTCTGGAGAAACCAATAGAAAAGTGGGACAAATCCAGACATGGGGTAAACCAAAAGCAGTTGCTTTATCTGCAGGAGCCCTCCAGCCGGTCGCACCAGAAGCTGAAGTGCCACTGCCTTCTCTCACCCTGGCAGCCCTTTTGAAATTGCATCAAAGCCCCAGTTTTGGCCCCTTGCTTTCAAATGACCCACCATGGGGAAAAGCCTTCCTGGGACCTCCCACAAGGGGATGGCTAAAGGACTGGTTTGCTGCCTAGCTGTTTACGTGTTCATTTTATCTCTGCAACCAGAAGGACTCGTTACCCCGATTCACCTTCCCAGGGTTAATGTTTTTGATTGCGTTAAAGTTCTTGAGGTGACTGAAATGTCATCCCCAAACAAAACAACTGAACTGATGCGCTGTGATGAATCCTCGCAGGTGCCCGGCAGTCGTGGCTCAGGTTCAGCTCGGCTGCTCAAACAGCCGCTTTGCCGGCAAGCTCTAAAGCTGCAAGTTTTTTTTTATTTAGGTTCTTCTTATCAAAGGTGGATTTTCCCGCCCAGGCCCGTGCAGCGATAGCTTCCTGCAAGCGCAGCCGTGCCCGGGGCAGCAACGGCCGCAGCACCACGGCAGCTGCGTTTGAAGTCCCGATGGCACCTACCCATCCTGCTGCCAGGCAGCCGAACTGGGCTGAAACCTGAAGAAAATGGCTAGCACAGACCAAGTCTTAGCCCTAAGTGGATTAGGTGAAGCAAAAGCTCCTATGTGTGGAGTCTGTCAGAGTTTCAAATGTGTGAATGTCCTTAAATAACCTACATCGCCCAGAGAAATAAGCCAACTGTCACACCCAGTTCTGGATTCCACATTAACAACCTCCTTCCGCAGTGTTAAACTTTGCCCTTGAGGACTTTTGTTTAACTTTAATTCGAAAAACAGATAGGGCCGCTTTACAACCCTCACTTTTTGTGCGAGCTGAAAGGTCTCATTGTTAGGGCAGGAGATGTGCAGGTAGAAGTAAATTTAACAAGTTTGCATTTGATTGTCTTTCTGGTTTAAAACACGTGAGCGGTGCTCACAGTTAGGCTTAGGAGCCAGGGGTGAAACACGTTGTGCAGGAAGGCTGGTTTAAGAAGATTTTAATAAACAACGGGCCTGTTTCTGGGCTCCTGATGCAGGCAGAAACTGCTACTGGAGTCAATGAGCCACTTTCAGCTTTCCTCCTTTTAAATATCCTGAATCGCGGAGTGTTTCCTTGCTGTTCTTCCCATACAAAGGACCCGATTGTCAGAAGTGGCTTGAGGATTTTTGTGTGTCTCTGGTATCTGCAGAAGAGTGTAAGAAACAAATAGACTTGCGCTATCAAAGAAACGTAATTGCCATTTCAGACTTCCTGTTTAGGATTCAGTCAAGTAGATATTGTTTATGGTTCATAAAACCTTACTACTGTGAGGATTCTCAGATACTGGCAGCACAGAGTTTCAACTTTCATGGTGCTGTAAATTAGGGGGAAAAAAAAAAAGTGTGATAATACTCCTCCGAGAACAGTAAAATAGAGCTCTGCAATGGTTAAATGGAATTTTATAAGCACATTCGGTGTGGAACTGTTTTGCATTACATGAGTTGAATACCTTAGAGATGACACACATCTGCAGGCACTTTATTAAATCCTTAGTCAGCACTTTTCAACCTGATGAGATTACTTCTTCATTTGACTGGAGAGAGGGAAGCGAAGATCTCGTACCGGACTGCAGAATTCTTTCTGATGTTTCACCTTGAGCACTGGGGAAGGACAGCGAGATGCTCGGCAGGACAATACAGACCCGTAGTGGCACTGACAACTGCGTGGCAGTAATTTTACTGAGTAGGACCTTTAGCTCTGGCGTATTCATTTAGCTCTAAACTCGCTGGGAGAATAGTACTGCAAAGTAAATAGAGGGGAAATAAAATACTGGCTCTTTTATGAAAATGCGTGGAGATAATATCGTCCTAACCGTATTGTGATAGTGCACATGATTTAAATGGAGATTTTAAATTAAGAAAGGCAATACGCCGTTCTCCGTCTGGGTGCAGTCGGATAGGTTACGGAATGTGAAGGGATAAAATGGGTAAGGTGGTTAGACGTGAGAGCACAGCCTGCACCATGTTGAGCAGTGCTCTGACAGAAGTCATAAAATACTTCAGCCATCCGAACGTAGGGAATCCGGGCTTCTTTCTTCCCCTCTAAGTCCCCTGATTGTGAAAAAAAAAACTTGACAGATCCCAACTATCAGGGCTCCGAATGCATAATATGCTTCCTAGACGTTTTCATTTGACGTGCGGAGGTCTCCTCTCCCCTCGCAGAGAAGTTTCACAGGTGCTTCAGAAGGACAATGGTGCTCTTCAGACCTAATCCGGGAAGACTTAGACGTGTATAGAAGGCTTGAGGGGGATATGAGATCTTAATATTAAAATGATTAGTAGAAAAGGAGGATCATTCTGTGTGTGTGTTTGAGCTGTAAGACGCTCTAAATTAAAACGGTATCCTGAGAGTGGTGCTGGTGGGATCTGATGAGTAAATGCGCTCTCTGTCTCGCTGTTCTGCTGCCTCAGCCCATAAAACATCTCATCCAAGTGGGGTCGCAGGAACAGGCGACACGGGATGCAGCTGTTGGCGAGGTGCTCGGAGTTCGGGTCCCATAAAAGCAGCTTCTCAGTAAAGGTGATGCGGAGCCCTGGCACGGAAGTTTAAAAAATAGCCGCGTGGTTTGGCTCGATCCTGTAAGGGTTAATTAAGTTTTTCATTGGTATTAAGGCTGAGCAGTGTCTGCAGGAGTCATATTGACACCCTAGTGCATGGTAACTCTACTCCTTTATTGACATGTTGCTAGTCAGGAGCACAATAGCACTCTGTGTCTGCAAATCATTGCTAAAATCATCTCAAGAAAAAAAAAAGTTTGAAAGCCCAGCGCTAGACAAAGGCCCCAGAGCTGCACTGCGCCGCTAAAAACTCCGGAGTCAGCAACTTCTATTGATTAAAAACTAACCTTTAAAGTAACTCGCAGAGTGTGTGGTTAGCATTTAAATTTAAACATGTCATGAGTTGATTTGTGTTACTGAATACCAACTCAGAAGGAGTTACATTCACATCAGATTTTTTTTTTTCTAATTCCCTTAAGCAGCTAAAGTATTTCACGAAATGTCAATAGGGCAGGGGAGAAAAAAAAGGTGTTTTGGAGGGAGGGGACTCGCGCCCAGCCTCGCCGTTTCTTTTCCCATGCAAATAGTCACCCCAAAAAGAAAAGTGTGGGGAGCGACACACAATAATTAGACCTTTGTCTAACTTTCCCAAGTGCCAGAGAAAGACAGATTAATTAAATATACAACAGTGTTGGTTTTTGGAGTGGGGGTCTCTCTCACTGTGGAGGTCATAAATTAGGCAGAATAAATACTTCAATGTGTTTGCAGCGGGGCTGCTACGTCAGAGCGGCTGGCGGGCGGTGGGAGGGCGCAGCGCGGCTCTTGCTAATGATAGTCACGTCTGGGGCTGTCTGGTTGCCCCTAGCAACGAGACATGATGTAACACCAGGATGAACTTGAACTTGGGGGACTTGAAAAGGGAACAATAGACCAGAGCAATCAATAAAGCCTATTTCAGTGAAGGATTACAGAGCCGCTCTGGGGTAACCTTGTCTGCAAGGCGCAGGCTGNGGGGAATGGGACTGGCCGACGGACGGACGGACAGACGGAGGGAGGAAGCGGGTGGCGGCGCGCATCCCCTGCCGGCCGGGGCGGAGGGGAGCCCCGCTGGGCCACCAGCCCTGCTGCGGCCTAGCCTGGCCTGGTCCGGCCTGGTCTGCCCCAGCCTGGCCTGGCCTGGTCCGGCCTGGTCTGCCCCGGCCTGGCCTGGCCTGGTCCGGCCTGGTCTGCCCCGGCCTGGCCTGGCCTGGTCCGGCCTGGTCTGCCCCGGCCTGGTCCGGCCTGGTCTGCCCCGGCCTGGCCTGCCCCTGCCTGGCCTGTCCCGGGGAGCGGAGGACGGCCGCCACTGCATCGGCACCCCGGGCCTCCTCCGTGAGCAGCCCCACCTCTGCAACCGCAGCTTGCTGGCTTTTTGCCTTTTGCTTTTTTTGGGTTTTTTGTTTGTTTGTTTGTTTGTTTTAAATCTGCTTTTGAAGCGAAAGAGGAGGGCAGCTCCCGCCATCCCTGGCCGGTGGGCCATGTGGGCAGGCCAGCGACGATGGGAGCCAGTTGGACATCTGCGATATAGATTTGAACCACCGGCTTTGAATTTTTAACCCCTCTACTCCCTGCTGGGGACGTCCACAGCTCCCAGCCCGGCCAAAGACTGTCATGCTCAAATGACAAGCGTGAGGGACGACCCTGCAAAGTTTGGAAGAGTTTGCAGCCCGCGGTGCTCAGAGGTGCCTGCAGCACGGCCCGCGCTCGGCTGCCCTGCGCCCGCCTGAAATCAATAGGGCCCTGCAATCAGGGAGGGGAATGGGACTTGGCACCGCTTCACAAATCCTGCCAGAACTTTTCTCTGTTTATGAACTTTACATATGAGAGCTATTTTGTTTAATTGCAGCCTGCATAAGTCTAAATACAAAATCTGTAGGCAATAGATGGAGTCGATATGGGACCGGTGTGTTTGTATTCAGAAGGGTGAGCGGAGGAAGAGTTAGTTAATGAGGTGTACTGGAAGCAGGACAACTTCTCCGATTGTGCTATTTATTTTACCGGTTCCTACCTCCATGGCAAGACCACATAATCTCCCAGTCCCACATGAAACTTGCCTCAGAGTCTTCTGTAAATGTTCATAAATCCACCCTGGGTTGATTATGCTATCAATCACGTCAGACGCTGAAAAGGAACGGAGGAAAAAGTTGGTAAAACTTGTCGTCAGTTTATACATGCACACGTATGCACCTCATATATTACAGGAGCCAAAGTAAAAACATGGGGTATCAGCAACGGCTCTTTAATACCTGAATCTTTCTTGTTGTATTACTTTGCTTCAGGCTAAATAGTCACCGCTTGTTGCCGTATTCCCACAGCAATATGTCATTGCCAAGTAGCATCCCCCTGTGCGCACAATCCCAGGGCCTAACACTGCTCTTATTCATACTGGGTTCAGGTTGGTCTGACCTCGCCGAGGCTGAGTCGGGTCTCCCCGGTGCGGTGGCACTGCCCCGACTCCAGCAGAGCCCACTCCGGCTTTCCAACAGTGTTTATTTTCCTATCGAGGGGCAAAACTGCTTTCTGTGCTCTGGACATCTGTGTGGTTGGGTTAAGGATGGCATTGTTGCGAAGCTGAAATCCCAGGGAATTCCCTCCCTTTCGGGGGAGGAAGGGAAAAAAAAACACCCCAAAACTGATTTTCCCAAAGGAAAGCTGTTAGTTGAGGTCCATGTTTTGTTTTGAAACGCAAGCACGGCCAGAGATACGGGACATTTTCGCTGATCCACTTTCCCCCAGATTTTCTTTATCCTGGCTTTTTTTCTAGCGATCCACATTTCTCCTAAGAAAACAGCCCTGTTGTTGAATTTCTGTGCATCTGTTCCAGCGAGACAGTTGAAGCAGGGCAGTATAAAGCAACAGATGCTTATGCTGGCACATGCCTAAATACCCAAGAAAACCCCGACTGCAGGGTGATAAATGGCACAGAGAGGCGAATGTGTATCGCCTTTTCAGGGGATTAGACAAAAGTGAACTGGAGGGATCTTCAAGCCATAATCTATTAAAAAGATTGATAACTTGTAACATGACATGACCCCCGCGTTCATCTGTAGCTATGTCCAGCAACTGTCGGCGAAAAAAAAAAAAATATTGATTCGTACAGTATTTTTAATTAAGCTTTGTAATTAGGTCGATTCGTCACGGTCTCAATTAGCCCCCCTCTTGGTGGAGGAGGCTGGCGGCGATGCCCGGAGCCCTTCGGGAAGCAGGGAAAGCGGGCAGCGGGGCTGACGCTTCTCCTCTCTCTTTTGCAGTCCTGGTACCTGGGATAAAAGTCTCCGCTTCCCACCACCCACCGGACAGACCACCAGACCCCTTCCCACCTCTGTAACACGGAAGCAGCAGCAACGCAGCGCAGCGACTTCACATCGGCGGAAGGGGAGGCGAGCAGACACCGACAGCAAACTAGTACATGGAAATGGCAAACGTTATGGTTGAATGGCAAAGGCCGTAACTTTTTCGAGATTTTATTTTTTTTTTTTTTTAGACAACTTAGGACTGTTGTAATTTCTCATATGGTGCTGGAAATGGTTGGGCTTCATAACTTTTGAAGTGTTTCATTGGTAGTGTAAGCGTTAGGTGACACTGAGTAGAACTAGCCTCTGCTGCTGCTTACCAACTCGCTGTTGTAACACACTTTCCATATGGAGCCTAACTGTTTTACAGTATCCTCATCGATTTTTCCCATACAGGTGTGAGACTTCTTGAGAAATCATGAAACACACTTAAACTATAACTTTTGTAGTAGCTGAATTCTGCAATATATAACTTACCGGACAGACATAGAGCATGTTTTTCTGTAACATATCGGAAAAAAAATTGCAGGTTTTTTTTTTTGTTGGGGTTTTTTTTTTGTTTTTTTTTTTTTTACAGTCGGCACTTAGATACATAACATGAACCATAAGAGCATTGTCAACAATTTTTTTCCACTCAATTGCAGAGCGATTTAAAACATCGAACTACTACTATTCACTAAAAAAAAAAAAGAAAAAAAAAGAAAAAAAGTTTGAAATGCTGCACTTACATTTAAAAAAAACATTTTTCAACAATTTTCAACAATTACACAAAAATTCACGCAGAAATGGGGAAGTTGGTCTGTTTTGACAGAAACTGACAGGAATCAATCAAAACAATCGAATTTTGAATTGAGTAAAGTGCAATTTCATTGGATAGCTAAATATCTTTGTAAGATAGAGATTGTTGAAAATTCTATTTTTGTTTTCCAAGTCCTTCCACCCCAGGACTCTAAATTATTGGGGTAAAAAACAGCCTTGCAAGAAAAAGGGGAGCTATTTTTGCTTTTTATGTTTTTTATTGTTGAACTTGTATCCCTTTAAAACTGAAGGAAAATTAAAAAAAAAAAAAAACAAATCTAATGGTGCTTTTACCACAATATGTTAACTACATTAAATGCTAATTAATCATTTTCTGTTATCAAAGCACATAACTAAAATGAAATCATAATATCTGTTAATTTTATAAGCTAAAAGTCACTATAATGGATTATGCCAATTCTGACAAATTTTACGTGTTTCCGGCAATATAGGGTTTATCAGTTCTCAAACACCTTGGGAATAAGAGAGAACGGTCCAGAAAGTAAAACACCTTCGTGTCCCTGAACTGGTACATTTTCTGGACTGCGAAGAAAACATTACAGAAACGAATGATGCTGATCTTACAACTTATGCCAGTTCAAAGCAAGGGCACTTGCTGAAGAAGAAAAAAAGAAAAAAAAAAAAAACCACAAAAAAAGTTTGGACCCCAAACGTCCTGTATCTTATGTACAAAAAAAAGGAAAAAAAAGAAAAAAAAAAAAGAGTGCAAGTGATTTTTCTATCAGACAGCGGAGCACCCCTTTGCTTCACATGCAACTTTAAGAAGGTTTCCTATACTATACATATATATACGTTCTGGTTGGCGAGTCCAGCTAATCAGAGAAAGTCTCTGCATGTTCTAGTGTTAGTAACTAATTTTTATATAGTTAATGTAGGGTAAAGTAGAGTGCATTAAGACACAATATTGTAATCCCTATTCCAGGCACTTGCCTTTAAACTATGTTTGTTCGACCCTTCAGAAGGGTTTCTACTACTGTCCTATACAATCAAGTAACTGAAATTCTTGGGAAGACACTTTGCTCCTCATCTTTTCCCTGAAACAATGTTTTGTTTTGTTTTCTTAATTTGCACGAAACAAAAAAAAAAATTCCATATCA
>VYZV01005497.1:51958-56958 GCA_013401275.1 Pandion haliaetus | reverse complement strand
TTGTATTGACTCTCATAGTTACCATTTTAGTTTTACTGTGTTCTGTGAAAAAAATTGTAATTGGTTGAGAATCACTGTGGGCATCCATTCTTATTCAACTAAGTCTCCGCAGGTTTTTTGAGCTGGTGTGGATTAGTTTAACTCTTGTATTCAACCATTAGTGCTACCACCTTCTCACATTACAATACAATTACTGGAAGCAAGTACTGCATTTCCTATGCAACAAAAAAGGAAAATAAAAAATTGCTAATGCTAACAAGCTGTGTTGTTATTTACTTTCAGCTGGGCACGGGGTGTGTGCGGCCGTAGGGCCGCGGGCATCGGCATTGAGCTCCCCGGGTGCGCGGCGCTGGGGCCGGCGCCGGCCCGGGTGAGGTTTGGGGGTTCCCAGGCAGTAGCTCCATCCCAAATCATGGGGATATTTGGTTAAATGGAGTCACTGGCATCACATGAGCTGTACTTCCCCGTGCTGTCGGTGTCCCGTCAACACAAAATCGATCCTCGCACGATAACGGATTAATCTTCAGCGAACCTCTGCAGATTAAGTCACGCAAAGTAAAGACTCGAAGCACATGTAGAAAAGGCTGAGGAGATTAAATAATTCTGTGAATGCTACAATATATCCTTAAATGTAGCTAAACTTCAAAAATATTACCACATTTCTGAAGAGCCCCAGATGTTGGACGCGTTTTGGCTATCTCTGTTGCAGTTGGTCTTGCAGCCCGGCCGGGCAGAGCTGCCCCGCACAGCCCCTGGCTGCACCTCTCTGCAAGGCTTCTGTAGGTGTGGGAAGGGAAAAAATAGGTTTCTTTACAACCTTTAAAGTTGTCTTCAGAGTTTTTCACTCTGCAACACCTTTTTCTTAAAAGATATGAGTAGAAATTAAAATCTGCAGAAAGGACTTTTTTGCATTTAAGCCATTCTGCCTGTTTTCTCCTCAAAAGCCGGCACTGAGGCTGATGAGAGGCGAGGGACAGTGCAGCTCTGCTGCGTGGCCTTGGAAAAGAGCAGACGGGGACCACCGTGACGCCCAGCCCTTCCCAGGGCAGCACCAGCTGCAATACCAGCTCTTCCATTTTATTTTGGGGGAAATGAGTGTTTTCTAACAAACAGTTGCCCGACACTCATAAACCACTGGTATTTCCTTTCTCACACCTCCACACAGTTTCGGTTTAAGCTACAAGGCCAGGATGGGAGGTTTGGACTGGGCACAGCTCTTACGTCACTGTCCTCCTTGCCGCCTCCTGGTCACTGCTTCGGACGTGGCTCCGATGCATCTTGTAGCAGCTGAGGACAGGTTGGAGCCCATTCAACTGAGCTTTTTTTTTTCTCAAGCAGGGGACTAGACATTAAGGAAAAGCCAAATCTCTCCTCGCAGAAAACCCCTGTGAGCTCCTGGAGGAGCGGGGGGCATGGGGAGAAGGAGGGCAGGACTCCCGCTTTTGGACAGAAAGCTCATCTCAAGGAAGCAAAAATGACCCCAAATAGTGGTGGCGGCCCTTTGGCTTGGAAACGAACCCAGGCGTGGGGCTCGCTAGCTGGGTGCTTCCTCCGAACTGGGGGTGCAGGGACAGGGACCCACCCATGCACATCGCTGCATGAATACACACAGAAAAATTAAAATAATGCTTTGAAAAAAAGTGCAATTACACTATACAGGGAAGGTTTCTCCCCATCGCCCCATCTGCAGCCCACGCTGCGCCCTCTGACAGCTCCTTAATACTACCCCTTCCTCACACTCGTCCCTCGCGTCCACCCCTACAAAAATCATTCACTATTAGTTATTTATACCTTTTATTATTGAGGGCGTTGGCTGAGGCTGCCCTGGGTTTCAGTGCTGTGGAGGAACCAGGAGGCTCTCCAGGAGGCCGGCCGGACCCAGCCCCACGTGGGGTGAAAGCCGGGCTGGGAGCGGGCACCCACGGGGCCGCCGCCGGGGCTTGGGCACCGTCTCCCGCTTTCTCACTCCTTTTCTTTCACTCTTTCTTTCTTCCTGCAGAAGAAGAGGTCTCCATCAGCATCTAAGGAAATAAATCCCATTTATTATTTATTGCTATCAAAATGTGTCAGCGTGGCTCGGGATGCAAGAAGAATACACAAATAGCCCGCTAACAGAAAATGAAAAACTTTGGGTGGAAAAAGTGTGGGGTAGTGTTTAGGCAGAGAAAAGCAGGCCCTCTGCTGCTCTGCCTTGGAGGGACGAGCGATGGGATGTGCTTACAGGGAGATTTGTATGGGGCGAAGCCCGCCGAAAGGTGTGCATTGCTGTGCACGGGTGAGAAGCCTGCTGCCCCGGCTCTCCCTTTTGTAGTGAGGTTTCATTTACCATCATTTGATTTTTCATCACTGGAAGAAATACTGGCTGAAAACCCCGTTCTGGCCATAAATACCACATGCAAGCCCTTTTATGCCTCGAAAGGATGCTCCGTGGCTTGGTGGGTGATGGCGTTGCAGTGAGCACAGTGGTGATGAAGTATTTATACCAAATTTCAACACGTTGGGCATTCTCACCTTTCTTTCCCCAAATGCAGACTCTGCCAAATTGCTTTTGTATTGCTGATGTATAATCTTCAGAAATTTTCAATCTTCTCGCAGGCTTATTGTTATTGCACAGATATCCCAAAGGGATTATTCACATGTCATGAAACAACGGCCTTTTAAATTCCCGCTACTGGCGGATCTGGCTACTTAATCTCTTCCTTAAATGTAAATGTTCCTGATGATGTGACAAGAGAAGGACTTGGGGAGTATTACCAAGGTGGTAGGTTCGTCCGATGTCTTTTATCTGCCGAAGACAAGCCAAGACTGGAAATATTTATTGGTTCAGTACTTCAGCAACACGGTATTAATTGCCTCTGCATGTTTTGATAGGTAGTTAGCACAAGGGTATTAATGAAAATAGCACCACTTCATTTTAAAATTAACTGCTTGGCCATTCAGCAACATGAGCTGATAAATTATGGCAATAAATTTGCGACGGAGATTTATGCCACTGTAACTCGCACTCGGGCCCACAGGCGTGCTCCAGCGGGGACGGGGGGGGGCCGTGGCCGGCACCCCCCACCTCCCTTACCCATAGGCAGCTCCATGTTTTTTTTAAATCCTTCCAGAAATTTGGGTCCAGGAGTTCCATGACCTTTCGGGTCAGTTTTGATGCTCCTTTAAAATAAATGATGCTCACGGGGCAAAGGAACCCTCCTTGCCACAGGTGGCTGGAGGCATGGCCAAGACTCCAGCGGCAACTGGGATGCTCTGAGCCTCCTCCCGTTCCACTGGATGGAAGGAAGCGGAGCCAAGCTTTCCTCATTGTTGTTATTTTTAACGAGGCCATTGGAGAGGAGAGGGGCCACCTGATAATCCGTGCAATCATCCCTGCTTTCCCAAAAACCTTTGAAATACGGAGTCAGGCTGCTGGTGCTGCAAAATGGAAAGATCCCATTTTATTTTTATTATTATTAGCCAGTAAATAGCCTCTTGCTTGCTAGCGCTGGACCCAGCATGTATTTATTTCTGTCCCAGTCCTCCCTCCCACGGGGCAAAGTAAAGCGTCGCTGCGGTTCAGGTCAGACCCAAATCCACCCCTTTCTCTGGGTTTGGGGATTTTGCACAATTTGCTCAGGACAGGAGTTGATGCACAGGAAGGGCCGCAGCCCACCCTGTGCCATAGAAATATTCATCTGTGGAGGATGAACGGCAGCTCCCTGCCTTGGGCGGCGAAGAAATTGGAAAATGTTCCTATAAATGTGATTCATACGACATAACACCTGCCTGCACATTGCATTATCCAAACCTATTAGGGTGAAGGAGATGCAGCCAACTATTTTGGTATATGGCGTTTAATTTTCTTCCCCCCATTGTTCATTATTTCCCCACAGAAATTTTGTAACGCAGCACTGTTTTTTCCCTTCCAAAGCTAAAGAAACGCTCTTCTTCCAAAACACTGCATTTTGTTATTGGGTGGAAGACACACAACTTTCAGAGAAACTTCAGCTGGATGTCGCATTTATAAGTAAATGTGACAAATTTAATAGGGTAGGATAGGTATTTGAATTATTGATTGTTAAATATTTAAGCTGCGAGTCCCCATCCATCAGCATGTGTGAGAAAGCTCGGGGCAGATTTATGATGCTGGAGTTTTCCTGGTTAGCTGGCACTTGACATTTCTATTAATTATAGCCCACACATTTGGGTTTTTTCAGGATTTGTTAGTAGTATTTATAAAAGATGTCCGTATTATACCATTTAAATATTGTTTGTGCAACTGGAACATGTTTTCTATTGGGGATTAATACACTGTTTGATTTAGGGGAAAATTAAATTGGAAGGTGTAAGTCTCAGGAGACGAATGCTTTATTTGAGAAGGGTTTCCGCCACTGGAAAGCACAAAGTTTTTCTTTTATATATAAATATTTTGCTCTGGGTGTTTCCCAGGGTCTGCAGGTGGATGGGAGGTCTCAAAAGTGCCCTTGGCAATGGGGAGCAGGAGACGAGGTATGTGGTGGGGAGGGGGCAGGATGAAATATGTTGTATTTATTAAAATTAAGGGATTTTAGGGCCTCCCCCTCAAACAGTTTCTTCGGGAAGGATGCGAGACCCAGGGCAGGAAGGGTCTGTGTGAGGGAAGGAAACTGCCCAGGGCCCTCAGGTCAATAATGTGCCTCCAAAAAAAAAACCCTCCCGAAATATGTAGCTGTATGATAGATTGTAATTGCTCAAGAAGAGCCATTACAGTCCGTTAGGTCAATACTCTGCATTTCCAAAGTGCTTTAATTAATACATATTTACATCAGGTAATAGCAGGGATTTCTCTGAGCCATGGTATTAGGCCAAGAAAGGCTCCTAACTTTCATAACTCAGGGGGGACATGAGTTTATTCTCTTAGTGCTTTATTGCGCTTTATAAAAATGCATCTTGATGTCACGAGCAGCAAGAAAATCTCCATCCAGCAAGAGCATCGCATCGCCCCTCGCCTGGGGAGGTCACTCGGGGGGTCCCGCATG
>VYZV01005497.1:21773-46665 GCA_013401275.1 Pandion haliaetus | reverse complement strand
TGGAGAGTGAGTTGTGTACTGCGGCAGATGGGACTCTTTTTATTTCGATTGATTTTCATTTAATAACTTTTACCCTCCTGAACCGAGGCGGCTGCCGACAGGAGTCGTGCGAAGAGCGGCGGGGACGCAGCCTGCGAACCGGCTGGGGCTCGGGCACCTCTCGGCCCAGCCGGGGATGCCAAGGGGACCCCAAAGGGGAGGTTTGTGGATTGAGGAACACCCCCATGGGACACACAGTGGTTATTTATTTAGGAAACATGCACTTCAGCGGGGAACCCACCGACTCCCCCTTGCTCTGTCCGCAGGGTGTCAAGCAGCCTCCACACAGGGAAATGGGTTGATTTTCCTTATTAAAAAAGAACAGGAGGGACAATACAAAGATCCCACGCGGAAATCTTCCTGAAGGTCCCTTCTTCCCTCAGCACCCCATGCCAGAGCCCTCCCACAACCCACCTGATGAAGGAAAAGCCATTTTCCCAGCATTTTCTCAGCTGGGGTGCTTCTCCAGTTGGGAGTCCATGTCACTGGGCTGTGATTCCCCATCTTTACAGCCCCAGAGCTGGGGTTTGGTGAAGATTTCTCTTATTTCTAAGTAATATTTTTGCACCACTTGGGAGGTGTTCAGGGTGTTTTTTTCATTTTCTTCACAAAAGAACATTGGAAGAGGAGCAGTTGCTTGGCCACTGCTCACAGCGCTGGAGGGCGCAGTTGAATGGCAACATCCAACATGATGTCCGATGTTCCTGGAGAGGAAGAGCATTTTCCCAGTGAGATTTCAGAAAGGTCATCCTGGACACAGGGCAGGAAAGCCTGCGAGGTCTCCCATTCCCTGTGGCATGGGAAGGAGAGGAAAGGGCTGAAATTATCTCAGTTATTGTCTGATGCAAAGGAAGAGAAAACAGCCTACATTTGTTGGCCTAAGGGCAATTATTCAGAAGGCAAAGGGTGAGCGATGGAGAGCTCTCCTCCCAGCCAGCGCACGCCCTGTGCCACCCATGGAGGACGCAGCATCGGGGTGCTCCGGCGGCAGAGCCGGTGCCGTAGGGTGAGAGCTGCTGGCTGCAGTGGCATTTGCACCCAATGCCGTTGGAAACGCTGACTGCCCTTGCTATCATCTTGCAGCCTGATGATATTCGTGAAGCTGCAGCAGCATGGGCAGTGCTGCACGGGCGGGAGACTCCTGGCTTCCTGCTAAAGGAAAGGGAATTTCTCATCATTTCAGCTGTAGAAGCAAGGATTTAAAATGCATGCTCTGGAGCAAGGAGACGAAGGAAAATCAGAAAAAAAATACTTCTAAAAAGGATTTTGAGGTGAGACTCATGACTTTTTTAATGGACTGGACTGATTTAACTCCCTTTGTGTCGCTGCTGGCTGGTGCAGCTCTGGCTTCTTGCTGTCCAGTCAAGCCAAGGGTCCTTCCCTGCTGCCACAGGATGCTGCCCCAGCCAAACTCCTGTGGTTCGGCTACAGGGAAGGGTAAGGGATTCAGCTGGACATGCAAAGCACTATATAGTGCAACCAGGAATATGGTTGAAGTCTTGAGGTCAGCAGTTCAACATCATGCTGTTACGCCCATCTCAGATATTTCATTCCCTTTCCAAGTCCTCATCATGAGACAGACCAGTGGAGGCACAGCTGATCCATGATTTGGGAGATTTCTTCTTGGATGGTATGCTGGAAAGGGACTTTAAAGGCTGCCACATCACTGTGCTGGAAGAGGACCGTGGGGCATGAGCAACCTGGAAGAGGTTGCTTTGGTCATCCAGCTCCAAAAACAGGGCAGGAGCGACAAACAGGCTTGCGTTCCCTCGGCGTGGAAGACCTTGCAAAAGCAGCAATCTAAGTCCCCCCCCATGCACACCCCTTCAAAACCCATTTCTTCAAACGAACACCACTCTGGGAAAACAGCTGGTTGAGATAACCAGAGGTTTTGGGTGCTGGAGGCAGTTGGTCTTCATCTTTCTCACTACGTGCACAAAATGGATTGTTATCTTCCATCTACTACGTACACCCAGCTTTGTTCACTGCTGTCGGCACAATAGCTTTTAAGGATAGCCTCATCTTTGTTCACCTAGGAGGAAGTAATTGGTCAAATTTAATTCAAAGAGAGATCAATTAGAAAAGATTGTGATAGACAGTTAGGTGAGCGGCAACTCCTATAAATCGCGGGTAGAATTTCCTCCTTTGCCATATAGCAGTTTGATGTAAGCAATGGCTCATTTGCAAGCTAAAGGTTTAATTAGGAGAAAAAAAAGGTCAGCAGAGATCAGATGTGAATTGCAAAGTGCTAAAGAAGTTTACTGCAGCAACGTATTTATTGAGAGCCATGCTATAGATCCGCACCTTCTCTGCCCAGAATGCTAATAGCACCCTTTTGAATTCTTCCTATCAAGAGAAAAATCATCGATAATATGTGGGATGCTTTAAAACTGTTTAGCACCCACTTTCTTTTTATGATAATCAAAGGGCTTTGCTAAGACCCAGAAAATCCCTTACCCATCTCGTTAATTGTGGATCCTTCTTTCCAGGTCGGGTTTCCAGAATGTGACACCTTTTGGGTCACTGTTTCCTCTCCCATCCATCGTAATATGAGCTTTGCGGCGGGTATTTATTGCTCCTCCTCCTCAGGGACAGAGTCACTATGTAAACTGTGCCAGAAATACCAATGTGATGAAAATTCATGGTGTTTCTTCCTCACCTCACGGTATTCCGGATGGTTTTTATGGGCGTGCAAACTGCAGAAATAAAGAGTTCTGTAAAAGCTCTCTTAAAAGCAATGGGAACAATAGTGATGTGATTACACAAGGTTTTCACTCGTCAGCAAGAGTGCTCAGCTGGCCCAAGGCAGTAGAGCCTAAAGTCAAGCCACACCATCGATCTCAGCTCCCAGGGTCGCCGCAGGCAGCGCTTGTTACCTTTGGGGTCCAAGGGACAGGGGTCCAGGGGAGGCTCAGCGGTGTTTCAGGTGCTACCACCTCTGCGGGCGGCAGGAGGAACCGCAGCTCCACATGTTGCTTCGGACACGGGGATGTAGTGGACCGATAATATGCTCTGACACATTGCTGCTCCTGCGGACAAGGTGGGAAGCATCATCACTTCATCCGCATCTCCTGCGGCCCCGGGAAGGCTCACTGCTGCTGCTCCCTGTTCCCTGCGTCTCCGGGGGGGTTCCCACCGGTGGGGATTGGCATCGGTGCTCTGGGTGCGGCGGTGCTGCGACTGCCCTTCGCTGGGACTTCGCCAACAGGCGCGGATGCAGCTTCCAGCCCGGTCTGCGCTGCAGCTGGGGCCGGGAGGGGTTCAAGGGGTGCTGCTTCTTGGCCAGAATCACCAGGGGTCCAGGCATCCTGAACTGTCAGCAGGAACACCATGGTTTGGGGCTTCATGAGGTGTCATTCCTAAGTTATGACTCCGCAATAGCGTACGGCAGGATGAATGCTGCAAAGGTCCAGAGACAGCCACCAAGGTGGAGAGAAATTAAAATGGCAGCTAGGCCTGGCTGGGAGAACAAAAGCAATTTTTCCAGTCACTTCTATTTGTTCCAGTATCACTCAGCCCCACACCCAGTTTGATGAGAGATTGCAACAACTTATGCTTTAAGCAACACCGTATGAAGAAGGACAGACAGCAGATCAGATTGTAAACTGATGTAATTAAACAGGAGACATTAATTCCCAGCACCTGAGACTCAAGTCCTCCATGCAGTGTCGATAACACTAATTTCAGTAATTTCAGCAAAGCAAACTGTACGAACAATAGGCGGAGGACGGAGGAGGCTCTTCACTCTTCTGGAGGATCAGAAACTCGCAGCAATTATCAGTCAACAGTTCCAGCTGCCTGGTAAACTGTTAAGACTAGAGTAAACACATCACAGCTCTGAGGCTGGAAGCAGAAGAGCTGTAATTATTTTGAAGTTTAACTATTGCCCCCATCTCCAGATATAGGGAGTGAAACGACGCAGACCCCGATGCACCCAGCTTCCGCCAAAGACATGTGATGCTCCTCGTGCAGAAATTCAAGTGTGCTTCTAGGACGCTTAAGATTCAGGTGCGATGTGTATAAAGCATTAACCATTTCCTCCCCGTGGCGGACCAAAGTCACATTACCTTGGGCAAGCCACGTTCCTATTAAAAAATCAGCTCCTACGAGCCTCGTAAGAGGAGCCAAAGATTCCTTCATCTTTGCTGAGCGCGTGGGGGAAATTCAGCTGTTCTGACAACCAAATCATGTTTGGTATCATCCAAGCTAACTCAATAGAGATGTCAAATGGGAGAAGATAGAAGTCTGCCTCGCAGTTTAATTGGCTTACACTTTTGTATATCCTGTTTTAAAAGTAAGGCCTTCAAAATGTGATTTGGACAAGTGAGTTGCGTGGGGCTTTATCCTGGGCGGTCTCGCAGCCTTCTCAGTGACAAAAACAGCGCAGCTTTGAACACAGGCTGTATATGTGGTTGGATTTATGGAGTATTCATTATTTTAATAGCACTTATTGACTTAGGGTCAAATATCTTTTTCCATCATTTTTTTTATTTAAGGAAAGAGCCCGTATGTCACAATCTCATGCCTCGTCTAATTGGATAAGTGTTTCCTTTGTCCTTGAAACCGAAAAGTAGACCGCGTATCCAGGAGCTACAGAATGAAAAAGCATCTGCCTTTGGTATTTGGCATGCCTCAATTAAAAAACCCACTGCCTGGGCTATCATTTTTTTTTAATTCTGACCAGAGCACTTCTGCTCAGATTCAAGCGGACAGTTCTGAAGGTCGAGCTAGGGGTATGTAAAAAACCAAATCCTTTGGAACAATATATAGAACGCTAATGTTTTACATACAACAGAAAAGAGGCCTGGATCCAGCACGGCCAAGTTCACAGTCATGCTGGAAGCACGGGAACAGCTCGCGTGCTCGCTCCCCCCTGAGCGTTTCTGTAAGCTCCTGCTGGAGTGGAGCTCAGGTCCCCTCTCAAGACGTGACTCCCCTCCCTCCCAGCCCCACAAATCTAGTGCTCAATATGCACAAAACACTTCCATCTTTAAAAAATAATTGAAAAGGTGCACCCTGAAGTTCACTGGATCGATCCCTCTGAATTATTTTATTTAGAAGACACTTCATTGTGTCAAAGATTTAATGGAGAGGTTACGATGCCCAGCCTTCAGAATGTCAATGCATTAAAACGGAGTGTTGCAGGGAATGTTAAGAGCCCCGGTAACATACGCCCAAGCAAACCTGCCAGATTTATGAAATATGAAAATGATTATACAGAGTTTAGATAAGACACAGGCTGCTGGGGAAAAGCAGTATAGGGGCCAGAATCCTTCTGCATGTGTCTTACAAGTAGTGGGATGAAATTTAGCAGCCTCGCTATGGACTCTTTCGCCTTTCCCTCACATCCCTTCGAGCGTTCACTTCCCAAGCTGTATCTTTTGAAACGTGTGTATTTTTACATGAGCAGTATTTCCCAGCACACTTGATTAAGTACCTTCCCTTGTTATTTATTGCCCATTAAACAACATATCTTCTGCATGTACCTTCGTTGGACAAAAGATCTTTGCTATCAAATGCAGACCTCAGCATGTCTTAGGCCAGAGCAGTTTACTGCAATGATCTCTACGTGGGGCTGCAGCTGAGAAGCATTGAGAAAACTCCGGCAGCACAGACCAGGGTTCTCTGCTTATTAAGCAGCATTTCTGGTCTATGAGAATCACCCTACTTCACTACATTGCTTGGTGCATGCGATAAGGTTATAGTACAGAAGACGTCCAAAGGTTTTTAGCTCTCTCCTTGGGGAATCTCTCTCTTCGGGTGCTGCAGGAACAATTGCAAACCACCAAAGTACTTCTAGGCTGTAAAGTTTCAAGTGAAACGGAAGGGCGGGCGGGGGAAGGAATGACAAGTCCTTTTCACTGAAATTCTCTCCCCAAATGGATTTGGCAGAGCCCGGCTCTGCTGATCTTACAGCAAGGTTTATCATTCGTGCAGGCTGCTGCCTGAAGGGGGAAAAGATCTTTGAAGTTGCTGAATGATGGAAGGGTCTCCCCCCTCCTCTCCCTCACACACATTTTTTTAAGGGTGGAGACTGGGAGATGTTCAACTGCCCTGAGTCAGGAAATTACATGACAAATTAAACAATTATGTGTTTTAGTGCTGAGCATCTATTTAGACATTTAGCATCAAACATGCATTTAGCATGAATTCCACGGGCATTTATACTTTTCCCCACCCCCTGCACCTACACTGCGTTATTTTACTGCATGTCAAGAGCTCCCCCCGTCTAGCATCTACACCTTGAAGAGATTTCTTTATCATTTAACTTTATTACAGAGGCACTGCCTGGACACTGTTGGAGTGACAAGGACTATTTCCTTAATTACTGTACATTGATAATAGCATTTACTCTGGCAGCTCCAGTGCTATTCAATCAAGCAAGATTCAATACAAAAAAGCTGATTTGCCAAAAAAGAGATTAGCATAAGTGCCTACAGTCACATTCTATTTTTGAAGGTAAAGCTACTGTGTCTGTGAGGTTTCTTGTGGGAACTTCATAAAGAGAGATTAATCTAGTTTGTCTCCTTCAAAAGATATTTGGGGAAATCACAGAGAGTCACTGTTTTAGGCTCTCCTGGTAATAATTTTCTATGAACATGTAAAATAAAGAACTGCACAGAAAGTGCTAATCAGCAGCAAGAAGGTATATTTTTCCTCTCACGTGGACGTAGACATTTGTTGTGAAAAACTCTGTTCCCCAGTTTGCTATTGCTGTTCTTTGTCATTTAATCAAGCAGTGACTGTAGCTGTTGCACTTTAAAATTAAATGCTATTATTTATGGTAGAACTTGTTCTAGTTAAAAATGCAGACCTCAGCACTGTGTATGTTCGTAAGCAGAAGGTTAAGCAGGACATTTTAAACGGTAAAGCAAAGGGCTTAATCAAGGCTGAAGAGCAAAATGCTGTGGGATAACAGATATAGTAAATAGGCATTAATCATCATACAGGCTTAATCCAGGTATTAGGCAGTCTTGGGGCTAATACGAAGACTCACTTACATAAGGACTCATTCTACCAACCCTTAAGTAAGTGAGTAACTTTATTCTTTGGAGAAATTTCACCAATGTTAAAGGCTCTTGCAATATCAGGCCTACATTATGTCTTTGTAAAATGACCATCACACAATTGTGTTGCCTGAAGGGGATTTCTCAGTTAGGAGGCACATAGGGGGTGTGGTTCAAGACAGGAAAAAAACTGAATCACCAGAGCAAGAAGCCACTTTTCCATGGTTTTGGTTTTTTTTTCCCTTGACACTGTCTATTACTGTGACATCAAAATCCCAGCTAAGTACTTCTTGCCAAAGATGGACCAGATAAAATCACGAAGCCAGTATCATCTCATGGGAGACAGCTCACTGTCTTAGTGACAAATTTAGTGACTACAAATCCAGGCTTAGAACATAGTCCTTCCCTAGTCATAATCCAGCACTTGCATACCGGATTTGCGTTTAACTACTGATGAACTAAAATTTAAGTTTCAAGAAGATACTAGCACATCCACAGGTACAAAATTCACTATACAAAAGTTCTTTTATTAGATGCTTAGAAAGACTGAAGTGCTTCCAGGTTTAACTTAACATCAAAAATTCCAAATCTTTATACAAACAGACATCTCATATGCACTGACACCAGCACACAAATCCCAGCCTCCGGCCCAGGATGGCTTTTGGCATCCTGGTCAAGCTTACCTTACCTAGCCCTGAAACAGAACAGGCAGACTCATGGTAAGCACAACATGACCTAACCTGAGGAAAGGGGAAGGAGATGGAAGTGGGGAATGGGGTAGATGGCCACAGTTTATCTATTCAAGGAATAGCAAGATGAAAAAAAAATCCACAAACCTTTAATTGTGAATGTAGGAGAGGGACAGTGATGTAACTGTTCCCAGGGAACACTATTCTTATTTTGTAGAGGGAGGTGAGCCAAGATACTTAAGCTCTAGAGAACCTTTAACACAGGAAGCTATTTATCATAACAAGCTTGGTTGATACTGCTCCCATACTGAACCAATTAGATTAGCCTATTTCGTCATACTTCATAACTTGGGATGATAGGTTTCCAAGCATGGTACAGTGCAGTAATTGAATTTTGATCAAACACACATGGCCCATAACCCAGTATGTGAAACTTTCAGAACAGTTCACAGCTTTTAAATATCCAGTCAACATGTTGCCAAAAGTACAGGATGTACTTGATGCAAGTGGGAGAGGAGGGGGGGAGCACGAGTCCACGCCGTAACTTGGTACAGCTGTAAAACAAACATTTTTTTGTTCCGATTCTGTTCCTACTTTAGCAAAGGAGCTGGGAGGAAGACAGTGAATGTCAAGTAAGTCGTTTTTCTCCCCAACCCCCACACCCCCCAGGCACACATTTCCCTTTTAACATTCTTAGATTACCACAACCTTTTAAATTCACTATACTGTACTTACATACTGTATTAGACACACCAGCAATTATGTTTGTTAGCATGACACATCCATTGCTTACACTTAGTTAACAAAATAACTTAAAAGTCACATGCATCATCCTCTTAATAGGGTTATAATCAATGGGACCATGGAATGAAAGCCCTAAAAATTACCCCCCACCTCTGCATTCCCCAGGCTTCTGCCTCTGCCAACACGATCCATATGGTGGGCAGTCTTGTCAGGCTCAAGGTGAACAGTCAGTCAGTTCTTCGCAGGCAGTGATCTCCTCTTACATGTTCTTGCCATGTTTTCTCCACGGTAAATCCAAGGAACTTTGAAGAAGACTCTGTGTAAAGGAAACAGAATACATTAATAAATTCACTCCTACTGCTCTGCTGACTAGGGGGCAAAGCACCCACCGCAGAACAGGTTCATGACATGGAAAATACTGTGCCAGACTTTCTTTTGAGTGAGTAATGGCTATCCATATCAAAGCTGCACTCTGGCCTACAGCTAAGAGTCTGGCATGCTTAAGCAATGGAGCAGGGTATCCCCAACCTCTGCATATGGTGCTGCCAACTTCTCAATTTTGAATGCTTTGACCTGAAAGGCAGCTGGAGGCAGCTCCAGGCATCTCAGCTACCCGAAGGGGAAGCACCAGGGCAGCCAACACCTTCCCTTTCATCGAGGTGGTGCAAATGACATAAAAGATGGGAATTACTGCTACAGCCCTGCAAAAAGTGTAGGATCTGACGGTTCTAGTTGCACTCTGTGGATCATCTGCCTCCGAGCCGTCTCACACACCTGTTCTGGAGTACAGCTGTGTAAGAGAAGCAGCCACAGGTTCCAAGGGGAGAAACGGTGCTTTTCAGATGTAACAAAATGCATAACTCATTTAGTCTTGCTGTTGGTTGGGGACAGGTATATTGCCCGATTACAGCCACCACCCTGTCAGAGCAGAGAGGATGTGCTGGATCCATCTCCCTCCCCGCCCCACTCCCCGCTAAGTTACGATGCTGCAGAGAAAAGGAAAAAAAAAAAAAAAAGAAAAATAATTTGGTGTTCAACTTATCAGACTTGGACCAAGCCTCAGCTCAAACCAAGGTTAAATAGGCCTGTTCTAAGCCTCTTAAAGATAGGATTTATATAGTATTTACAGTAATGGAAACTAATCTTTATAATTTTTATACTGCCTAAAATTCTGCTGTGTCATATGCATCTGCAGAGCCTGAGAACTGTGCTTCTCAGAGAGAGCACTGCAGTCTTGAAAGCAGCCATTCAAATGTATAATGGAGAATTATCAGAGCATGAGTATGTTTGAGATTATAATGAAGCACAAAGACTAAGAATCAGAAATCCTGGGAAAAGCAAGGAGTTTGTATTTGAGACAAGCAGTATTTTTTTAAACACTATTTTGTTGGGAGTTTACGGAACTGGATCTTCATCATACACAGTGCAAACAGCATTGAGACTCCCCTTTTTATTCTTACATTTCCTTTCTTTCCCTTTGCTACAGTCTTAGGTCTAGAGAGTAAGCATAGTGCAAAATGCATCTTGGCCAGACAGAATCCTCACATCCACTTTCCAGTTTTCTCTGTTGTGCAAGGAAAAATACCAGAGTGCTAAGTCCTTGCTGTATGATAAAGAAAAAACTTCAGAAGATTTGGAGATCTGATAGGGGGTTTGGCTCCACCTTCAGGAAGCAGAAGGCAGAGACAACACGGTTTTAGGTTTCAGACATACTTTTGCAGAAACTGAAGCCTGCAATCCCCTCTTATTACCATCTACTGCTCCCCAATGTGTCTTTGCTTCATATGTATAAAAGATGCCCTGATCTGATGCCGTGGCATTTCTACATACTTGATTCAATTCTGAAGAGTCCAATTCCTCCTAGAGGTACTTGAGAACTTGTGGCAGGATGTCCAAAAGTAGCTAATACATGAACAAGAGTCAACAAAAAGCAAGCAGCTTTGAGGTGAAAAAAAGAAGCTGCGACACATAGGATGTCATAGAGCTGTATCAAATATTATTAGTCACTTACACTGTCAGTGCTAAGGTTTCCATACAGAATGCAATTTTCTCTTATATTTCACAGAGATTAGAAACATTCTTTGGGTAACACAGATGGATCGAGAGGAAGAAAGTGGGAAGAGTCTTGATCAAATTTCAGTCTAGCAAAACACTTAAGCATATGCTTAAAGTTAAGCTATTTTTTTCTCCTCAGATTCAGGCAGAAGATGCAAACAGAATAATCTCTTGTATTTCACCTCTTGGCAGACTCCGATGCAGGCTGAACCCAGAACATAGTAGCTGGTTAAAAAGCATGATTTAAATGAATTAAAATGATGCATCTTTTAAAGAAGCCATATAGTGACCATTCATAATCATGAAAACAGCAAAGTAGTAAGGGATGAGACGGCGCTGAGTTTGAAAGACTGTATGATGTATTAGTGAAACAACAGGCAATACACACAATTAGTGACAGTCCTATGAGGCAATGGAAACGTATGGTTGCTTGCAAAATCTTGCCTTTGGCATTTCCCCAACTGGGTGCTTAAGCACCCAACCTTATTGTATTCAACATCATTTTCTGGAGGAAACAGGTCTGAGAACTGCAGAGCAAGCAACAGGAATGGCTCTCAGTGAAGAAATGGACTAAACACCTAATGAATCTAAAAATAAAAAAAAAACAAAAACACTGAGAAGAGATGCAAGAAGAGTGAATAGACATAGCTGTGTAAGCAAACATAACTGAATATACTCTTGAGGAACAAAGGAAACAATTCTTGATGGGGTGACAACAGATGTTCTCCAAAAAAATTCTAACGGAGCATTTCAAACACAAAGACCTTCCTGTGGAGCTGAGAAGTTTTACTGGCAGACATACAGTAATACATCTTTGGAAACATAATAAAACTTAACATTTAAGGTGTTACCAGGTCCTGAAACCAGAAGTGATATCTTCATGTAGTAAGTGGTGGGTGGTGGTGGAGAGGGAAACAGTTAGGATAACAAAATACTGTCACAGGAAGTTGCCATAGCATAGTTGTGATTTAAATCACAGGAGGAGTAACTAGTCAGAGACTTTGTTCTAAAATATCTCTAAATCTGCTCTTTTGGAAAACAAGCTCTAAACACAAGTGAAAGATGCACAGATTGACCTATCTGAACAAATACAGTCCAGAGTAATTTATTAATACAGTAAACACACCTAAGTACAACTACTTTTGCACTGTGTGAGTGAATGCAAAGTGCCCAAAGCTGAATGTTTCTACCAGCTACTGCTTTTTCAGATCATGGTTGAGCACGTTACAGAAAATCCTAAAATGGACCTAAACAAAAAAACAAAAAAAAAAAAAGACAGGTTTATGGAGTCATTTTTGCAATGACTGAACTGCACTGGTACTTATGGAAGATTTGGATTTAACTCCTGGCATAGATCTGCAGCATCTTCAGTGAATAGCTTTATACAGGCTTTTAAAGGCTAGGCACTTCAAATTCTTTTTTTAAACTCTGGCCTTTACTTTTCATGTTCTTTATTTTTACAGTTACAGAATAATACTTCTCAGTCCTGTTGGAATGTTGAAAGGATTCCTGAATACCTGCAAGGCCAGCAGATATAATTTTATCTTGGTATGAGGCAGGAGGATGACATAGTACATTGTCTAATCATTTTTATTGCTTTGCAAATGTTTTGGGGAAAACAATCCAGAGAGAAGACTATTCCGGTGCAGTCAGAGCAATCAGAACTACAGAAACACTAGGATGGACAACTTGATTGACAGGAGAAAGCTAAAGCAGGCAGCAACACAGAAAATCATCATAGGACAGACATTTTGATAAATATTACTGTAGCCAATTTATTATTAACAGAGTGGGACAGCTTTACATCGTGCATCACACTTTTCACAGCCCTTATGGTAAACACGCCATATCTGACAATTACAAGATGAAAACAAGACCTCACTAACTCTCTACTGGCCTGTAGTACTATCTGCTTACTCAGTTAACTCTCTCTAAACTTCAGCTAGGCAACTAAGCAAGCATATAGAAACGCAGATAGGAGTGTTCAGATATATAACATAATTCCAACAGTATCCAATACAAGTTCCAAAGGTGACGCTATCTGTGGCACTAATTTCTAAAAGGCTTCACAGACAAAGGAGAGGGTTGTGAGAGAAGTTGAAAGTTGTTAGTACAAGACAGAGGATCAAGTGGAAGGATCTAAAGTGAAGAGAAATAAATTTTTGCTAAGGCTCGAAACATTGCTCTGTCTGGTCACCCATGGCTTCCTTCTGAATGCTATGACAAAGCAGTGCAGTCCTGACAAGAGCATGCACTGGTATCACAAACCAGAGAGCATCAGGATGAAAGAATCCCATAGCAGTTTTTATTTCCTGGATTGGCTGACACGCATCTTCTGTTTCTACAGAAACGCTGTAACTTGGAATAACAAATCTTTCTCTCTGCTGGCTACTTGGTTTCTGCTATTAACAAACTCTTTGATGGACCTCATAACTAATCATATTTTCATCCGATTCATACAAAATAGCTCCCATATTCTTTTACGGATAATGAAACACAAGATGGACTGCTGAAAGTCAAGCCCTCTGCTACTTGTACAGGTGGAGATAGATTTTAGAATAAAATCTGGTGCGATGATTTGCCCAAGGCTATTTTTTTTATTATAATGTCCATAGTATCTTCCTATTTTCACAGCTTCAGGGTTAAAAAACAAAAAGCAGGCAAGTCACAGGATGATCTTAGCCATGAGATTTTATTTGACTCAAACATTTATCTTCCGTCCACTTCCTGACTGTTTTTGAAAGTATTTCAGGAAACAAAACTAACATGCACAAAGAGCATTCAGTGAAAGAGGGACAAAAGGGAGATGCAACAAATATCAGGCAAGTGAACAAAGCTAACAGAGCGTTCTTGTCTCTTTGAACCCACAAGTAAAAAGCATGTTAGCAAGTATTCCAGAACTCCGTCCTTCTTGCGTGAAGGAAAGAATTAATGTTAAGCACAAAGTATTCCTTGTGGTTTATTCTCATTATGTGATATGTGAGGTTACGCCGATTTGGAAAAAAAAAAACCAGCTTTACAAAGCTTTCTGTGCAACAGTCTTAATGCAGGTTTAAAAAAGAGTAAAACCCACAAACTGCACTTTTAAAAATCAATTTAGGATTCTCATTTTTTGTAATTCCCTTAAAAATACCGCTTGTGGACACATTAATAACATTTTGAAAGTTTCATCTGAAAAACAAAAGAATAGCCCAAATTGTTGAAAAAAAAATCTAAAGTTTATATCATGGATTTCTAAGTTACTGCCGATTTTCATTAGAAGGTGAAGGGAATGTTTAAAATTGGTCAAATAACATGAAGATTCTGTTCACATGTTTTCTGTCTCTGTGTGTATGTACTTTTCTTTAAAGGAACATCTAAGTAAATCTTGGTTGTCCTAAAGACTTTGGTCAAACAACCTTGAAGGACACAGAATTTATTTCACTGAAATACAACTGAGCTAAACCCAGAACCTTTTAAGGGCTTTATTAGCACAAAGAATTCACTTTTTTGGCATTCTGTAGCTGTAAAACACATGCACCAATTTCTTTTCAGAAAAAGAAGGTATGTATTTCACTATGGATGGTTGCAAGGGAGAGGAAAAGAAAATAATCAAAATAAGCAGAACAATTATTTCCTATCCTAACCTCAGGGCTCCCCAACATGCACCCTCCTTTTTTGTGCTGTGTCATCTATGGTTCCATTTTTTACACATCCATATTTCTACTGTTGATCAGCGCTGACCAAATTTTGCAACTTNNNNAATTTTGAAACTTAACCAAAATTTGTTTTTAAGCTTTACAGAAATAATTATTCCAATTAATAGAATTTCAGAGAATACACCAGCACAAGATTTAGGGCCACCTGGATTTTAACTAACAGGATAGAAAGAAAGGCAGTTTCTGTGGTTTGGGATATTTAAGTTCATTTACAAAATGCCATGCACAGTTATGAAAACAGACCCCAAGTGTAATCCTGGCCCATCCATGCTCAAACTCTCATCAATTTCAATGGACTAAAGATCAGTATATTTGTTCTGAACAACTCTTTCTCCACCTCTCTATAACACTCTAAATTATACTTACAGATACAGAACATCAGTGCAAACTGCAAAAGTCTGCACATTTCACAAGTGGTACAACTTAGCAACAAACTATATGCTCACAGAAATAAAGCAGTCACAAAGAAACTTGGCGCCTTTGAGGTAAACTCGCTCACTTGAGGAATTTTCATGTTTTATCATCTTCAATGTACATTTAATCTGCAGTTCTGATGAAGTGTAATTAATAAGTCATCAGCAATTTCAGTGGACAACTGGATCCATCTGTAAAAATAAAATGCACCTATGCATTTGTGACACTTACTGCCAGGGTTAAGGATAGGTCTGCATTTTCCTGAATGTTGCATTGGTAATAGTGAGCCGTGTAAGCCTTGCTCCATAGTAATCTATAATGTAACTAGAGCCATCAGAAGGTCCAACGATCTACAAGAGAAAAAGAACCAAGACTTTTCAACATGAAGTGAAATATATACTTTGTGCTAATGTCTCAATTACTGCTAATTTTCCCATCATAAAATTAGTCATGCTTAATTAGTCAAACAGAAACTAGATTTATTTTGAAGTTATGCTGTAGTTTAACTATTTTAGCGAGCACTGTCTCAGAAGGAACATTTCCCTAGGGCTTCCAATCAACCAAATTACACAGCCCGGTGCTGGTACTAGGTTAAGCCGATGCGGATTTGAGTCACAAAGTCAAGCTAACAAATGAGTGGGCTCCAAACCACTTTTCTTGAACAAAGGAGGGTAGGCAGGAGAGAATTAGGTTGATGACAAGTATCTTTGAAATACTGCACAGGTAAGGAATGGAGAGAAGGGGAGAAATCGTGCTTTTTTGTTCTGGAAATGCTAAATTGATGTGGGGTCACCAGGGAGATGAATAAGGAGAGATGAAAGATACTCTCAGCTGTATCTGTAAGTGATCTGAGGCAAGATCACTGCGATAGCATAGAAAGGAATTTGAGAATGCATATAATTTAAAAGATGTATATACAAAGATGCATACTTTAAAAATATTTTTCTATAAACCCATACAAACAACTATATCCACAATGCATTTTAAGTTCACCGTAGGCAATCTGCAATTCATGCTAAATGGATGCACTGTATAATAAGACAATTTTGCAATGTCATGATGTCACAAGATGTCACCTCAGCTGGGGATTCAACCATCACAAATCCTACAGTCACAGNAAAAAAAAAAAAAAAAAAAGCAGCAATGTTTTCTCTCCTGCACACTGCATGGACACCCCAGGTGATGGACTCCATCAGTATAAAGCACATGCAAACACAGAACTTTAGAATTCTGGGAACAGCAGGATAACTCATGCAAAGTCCAACACTGTGTCATGTAAAGAGCTCATAGGTTCTGACAAAGTAAATGGATGGTGTTATATCTTCTAAGCTCTTCATTACAAGTATTTATAGATAGCTAATCTAATTTTTTAATTCAAACAATTAACATATTGGTATTTTGTGTCCATGTTCTACAACATCAATCTACAAACAGAGCTAAAATGCCTTTATTTTGCAATACACAAAGGTTCTTAAGGCTAAAATGCTAACAAAGAATTAGCAATCAAATCAAACCTTTAACAAACACAGATTTTTATCTTGTTTTGAAAGCCCTGACTTACCTGCATTGAAATAAGTATGAAATCAATTAGGCTACCAATTCCACAAAATCCTACAGTGCAGAACTTTAGCAAACCTAAAAAAGGAAAATAAAATTTAACTGTAGCTTTAAGACAGTCATTATGGAGTTCACAGGTTTCTGGTGGCAATCACATCCCAACTCCCTCCCCACCCTGCAAAATATATATATATATATATACACACATCTAGAAACAGATCTAAAGTCAAAGATCTTTAATTATCAGGGAAAAAACACAACATATTCATATTTCTACATCCTCAATACACTGTAAAGATTTTAAACATTAACTTTTTTTTAAACAGATAAATATTCTCAAACAAAGAAAGGCAAAAGTTGATAACCAAGTTACTGGAAATTTTACTTTCTTTGACTGTGGCACAGACAGAAGAAAATCCCAACTTAAGCTGCAAAATTTACTTATGAATAAAAAGAGACTTTCTACCATCTCATGAGTTGCAGCACATACTGATTTGATTTACAGAACATGCTCTTTGGAGAACAATCCTTTGTATAATTTTTATATTTTTGCTGAAATTGGAATTTATTTTGAATATATATATATGTATTTAAACTTGTTTTTAACCAGTATTCAAAAATGTTATTTTTCTACAAATAAATGAAAGATTAATAGAAAATATATGGGAATCGCAACTAACATTAATGTTTCATTGGAAGCTGCCATGCAAGGCAGACTTCATTTGGAAAATGCCTTCAAACAAAGGAGGTTGTCTAAAATTTTTTTTTTTTAATAACAGTAGTTTCTTGTACAATGAATATAATATATATAGTACTCATTGCATTATAAGTAATACTTCAGCTGAACTTCAGCAAATATTTAGGTTATTTTGAGGATAAGATACTCATTGTGAAGACATTTCTCTCTCTACCTAGGCATAAACAGTATGAAGAGGAATGCATATCTGTTGCGTTTAAGTCAGTTGTAGGCTATGCTGTGTAGGGAAAACACAGTTCCCTGCTAAAAAGCATACCCTTCCTGTGCTTACAAGGGCCAGCACACTTCCAAGGCAAGAGAGAAAGCATATTGATAACATCAGCCAGCGTGGCATCCCAGAGCACCTCTTCCCCACAGCCACAAGTTGTGCTGTGCTGCATAATACCTGCTAGTAAAACCACACAGCTGTTTTCCAAGGAACGAGCCTGCTCTCTGTCAAACACCTGAAGGTCTCCTGACCTCTGCCTCCTCCTTTGTGCTCCCCCTCTCTCAGAAGCAGCAATCTGTCCTGCATACCACCTCCTCTCCCCCATGCCCTGTTTATGAGGCTGCATATGGAGCAGAGTGGGGAAATAACTGCATGCATGCTGCAGGAAGAGCATCCCACTGTCTGGATATAGCTCCCATAGTCGACAAGATGAAACTAGCCTGATTTATAAACTCCATGGAGACAGTTTATAATCTCTCCATGGAACAACACAGTAGTCAGAGAGAACAGGGAAAAATACCTAACGACCAAGAAGATGAAAGAGTAGTAGCAGGATGGTCTTTCTGCTGATTAGAAGAAAAACCTACGTGCATATTACAACTAAAGTAGTGCCACTTAAATGTGTAAAACCCCAAGTATATCATTGTTTAAAACAATTTGTTCCCAGTGGCTGATGCGTGAGACTTGCAGCAGCCAGACACAGTTAGCCCTGCGTATCAATACTGGCAGCAGCATAACAAAACATAAGGGAAACAGCCAGCTAAAGAAATGCTAGCCTTAGGAAACAACAGTTAAGACGATTAAATAATGTCAAACTCTGGTGAACAGTTTACTTTGTTATTACCTGCATGGAGTGCAGTCACCCTTTAAGATACTTATTTGTGACACTCCTTATACCAACTCCTCTCAAGCTGTGGTCCTGAACCTCACTGCCAGTCGGCATTTTAGCAACCCAGCAGTTCTCTTACCATTGCTGGTTCCCACAGCAGCGCCAGTTTACTTGAGGAACTGGCTGCTCCGTTATGTTACTGGATGTAAAAGAACTGTTTCTGAACCTGGTGTATATTTCTGGAGCACAGTGTAAAGTTGATCTTTTTCTTCCTCCTCCCTTCCCTCCCCACAAGCAGATCACACTGAGAAATGAACTGCTGTAAAGCATGGGGAGAAAAAATAGTGCTCTTAAGCTGTAATAACTTATGGTTTAGTTCACAGTGTGTGGTAGAGGAGGAGGCTGCCTTCCTGATTTCTTCATATTCAATAGCTTGTTTGTATTTGTACGCTCTTTAAGCAAAAGAGAGGGGGAAAAAATAAACCAAAGAACATTCACAGTCTTCATTACGCTTGCACAAAATATTTCAATGCTATTAACCTGTCTTAATCTTTTTTTTGCCAAGGCATGGATGACAAAAAATCCCCAATCAACCACTGTCAAGGAATCCAATGTATTGATTTTTATACTTTTTTTCTTTTCTACTGTAACCTATTTGCTTTCGTCTTCTTTACCTTTCAGAAGCTTGAAAACCTGACTTTTGAAGAGTTTAATTTTAAGTCTTTTAATTTTGGTTACTGGCTACAGTATATTCCAGTAGGGTTAACGAGCATGAGCATAAAGAACTTCTATATAAGAATGGAGGATTTATAGATCTAAATTACTACAATATATTACAAAATAATTACTGCAAATTATTATTCCAAATCCAGTGGTATAACAAAAAGGTGGACCTTACTGACCTATTCCAAAAATGTATCTTTGTGGAACACATGGACAAAGTAAGTGCTAATTATAGAATGTCAGGGAAAAAAAGACATAGATGTTAACACAAGATTATCGAGAAGGACAGATAATGTTATTAAAAAAACCAAGCGTTTGCATTTAACAGGCAGAAACTCCAAATGCCTAGCTGAAGTGACAGTAACATGTATAGTTTTTTCCAACTCATTGCTCCATGCTATTTAGACTTAATTTTACTGCCATTTGTCCAGCTCAGAAACAAAGCCAGTGAAAGTAGTTCTAACATACTAATGTATTTCCATTATTTAAAAGCCAGTGGCACCAACACCCTGGGAATCAGGTCCTAAAAACACTAACCGGAAGTAGGTCCCAGCTTCTGCAGAACTGTTATCAATACTATGAGCTATCCTGAAGGTATGCATTTGCCAGAATAAATTCCATATCCCAAAACACTAAGTTTACTGTAAAGGTTGTCCACTATTTTCCTGGTAAAATCAAGCATCATTTAAGTAGCTGGCACATGAGTCAAAACCACTTCTGTTTCAGTGCCTCACAAAGAATGCTGTGGTAGACATCAGTGTAAAGCAAAACTATGAATAGCAATAATAATGTTTGCGTATTAGGATTTTATCTGTTGGGCAACTATCTAGCCATTTGTCACCACTCACTCCAACAGAATAGCAGGCTCAGGATAATGCAGGATTTTATCTTACTTGACAATGAAGCAAGGATTCTAGTTGTAAATATTAAAACTTGACTGTCAGCCTTCATTACTCAACATATAAGTATACACATAGAAGTCAGTCATAACAATAAGCTTTACCTCAAAGAAAAAATAAGAAATAAACTTACCTAATGCAGGATAGCCTAGATAAAATCTATCTGCTCCCAACCATCCAAGAAATAAGGACAGAGCCACTGCCACTTTGTAGGAATATCCATTCCTGCCAAAGAAACAAGTAATGTAGACAATGACTGCAAAATATATTCACTCAATACTTTTGAGAATTAAAGTAGTGACTCATTTGCCTGCTGCTTCAGTTTAAAAAAAAAAAACAAACCAAAATAACGGACTTGTTATTTATCATCAATTAACAGACACAAAATTGATAATGTTAAGCTTTCAAATTGGGTAGGCATCCTCCATAAAGCAACCTCAGCTGTTGCAACTCAAGTATACTCTTGCAGAATACAGATTATTCTGAAACTAAATCATGACTTCTTGTCAAGACATAATTCAGTTGCTGATACATTCCCAGTTTCACAGAGTACTTCCTAACAGTTCAGCCCTACTGAGACAACCCTAGAAAGCTAAGAGGTGTATGCCTACTGTCTGTAGCCATTAGTCTCACATGCAGCCAAATCAAGAGGAACAGGATAGACAGGTGAGATGTCAGCAGAGACAGCAATTGCAATGAGATCTGAAGGAGAAATAAACCATGGCCACTGGTTGAAGAAGCTGCAGGAAGGTTTCAGCAAAAAGGGTAAGTCATGTATCTATTCACTACACTCTAAAGGTAGTAAATGGCACAAACTCACAAATGAAAAGAACTGTTGATGGTACAAAGATGCACGAGTTAAGCATCCCATGGTTAGTCATACAAAATAAACAGATACAAGACTTTTTGAGATTTACACTAATTGGCACCATTCTTGCCAACAGCTGGAGTGATGTGGCCACCTAATCACCTGTAACTTTCAGTCACAGCTGACGTGAACTTTACACTAACAAGCGAGCTAGAAACATACAGCTATCAATACTAGAACTTGCTACATCCTTTGCTGCATTGGCAAACAGCTAGCTTCTGAAAAGAAAAGCAAGCCCAAATGTAATTAGAACTTAAAAAATATTCAGTAATTCACTGTTCTGATACGTGCACTACTATGTGCCAGCAACTATTTAATAAGCCCAAATTAAACTCTTAGTTGACAGTTGAATAAAACAGTTTCACAAAGACAGTAGCTGAGAAAGGTCCAAGCACCTTTATTAAGCACTTTCAATGCCAAATAAAGATCTACCTTTTTGCTTATTATCTACATTTACTGACTTTAAAATTTAATGGCAACATTAAGTGATTAAATCATGACTTTTACCTCAATATTTGTTACTTAGTGCTTATTAGCAACACAGAACATACTGGGCATTCCTGGAACCTAATGTAACACAAATTATCATCTTTAGAACTGTCTTGTTTCGACTATAAAGAACACTAATGGTTTTACTTAAAAGTTGAGGTAAACTGTTGGAAATTCTTTATCAACTACAAAGTGTCAGCAACCCTCCAAAGACACTAAAGCATAAAAAGAGCTCTTACACAAAAGGTGGGAAACACAGTTTAATTTGAGATGCTCCTGATCAAAACTAGTAATAAACTGAGCACTTGCCTATGCACTGAGATGTTTTTAAAAGCAGAACAGTCCGCAACCTAGTCAACATCAAACTGACGGGCAGAAGAAATCTAGTATAAAGTGGAAGCATATTAATACTGTAACAAGGCTGCATCCACTCTTGTATTTCCTTTGTCTTACTTATTCTTTCAGATAAAAACATGCACTGAAGACTAAACCAGCAAGTAGGAAAATAACATATTCCAGGCATCTAAAGGAATTTCTACGATTGGGTAAAAGATGCAATTTCTTTCCAGTTCCTCTTCTGATTTTTTCTTGCTTCTCAGCCTCATCCAATCTTTGTTTTTTCTGCATATGTTTCTTCCAGCTGCTATGCCAAAGACTCTTTCTTCCAGCTCTTCCACACCAGTTGATACAAGGTACTGCTGTAGGTCACAGTGCCTTCCATGCTTTTTTGGGGTCTCTTAGCACTGCTCAAACGCCTGTCCACACTGAACTTCATGAATTTCACAGGCTACCATTTTAGGGACTCCTTGCCTGGAATGGCAATACTTGAACAATGGACATTTCAAGTCTGCTGAATCAGGGCCTGCACATATTAAGCAAAATACATGACAGAGTGCCAATTGAGGGAATTCTAGAATTTGGCAAAAAAAATCTACCTCCAAAACATCAAATTAAAACCAAATCAAAACAATCTTGACTCCCAGTACTTTTTTGCTGGAGCAACCTTATTAGCACTTACAGCTTCTCCTTGAACTTATAGTAGGAGCAACTGAGCTTGAACACATCTACTTATACAAATACATAACATCTCCTGTTCTTGCTCTAAAATAACTGGATCCGAGAACTGTTATCTGGACTGTTGCTAAATTACAGTTTTGGCTAAGCACAACTTGCTGGTTTGTCCTTTCCAAAAGCTAGGGATAGACATTAACCTGCTGTCCCCATGCTAGGACAATCCTGCTTTGGGAAGATGCCTTCTCAAACCAATTTTCTGGTTAAATGACGTGCAGTTATTTCTGCCAGAAGACAGTTATAGTTTCCATCAAAACTCAGGTAAGGTGCTGGAAAATCTCCAAAAAGCAGTAGAAAGGGCAGGCCTAATGTTGTAACATTAAGCTAGAGATTCCTGCTTAAAATAATGTTTCTAACACTTAGGTAACATTCAAAATGCCTTATGAAAAGGCTCATACAACTATCAGTGATTAGACCACTTTTTAAACAAGTGTACATATGAAGGATGGTAATATTAATCTTGCTGCCATTTTTAACTGGCTTTGGGGCTTTATCAAGGGCATGCTTGCGTAACTCTTTCTACAATCACAGTTGTATTTTACTGGAGTTTCAGCAAGCCCACAAAGGGTCCTCTTCCCCTTCTGCCATACTAGTAGTCATGGGACTGGAAAAGCCAAAGCAAGTTCTTCTGATAGTGTAACCATTGATTATTTCATCATAAGTAATAGTCATGATCAAGTAATAGACATCATAAGAAGGATGGCATTTTTCTGCCTACATAGATTTGTTTTTTTAATTAATATATGTAACAAAAAACTGCATTTAAAAGAAGTTTCTAGAAAACAATATTAAACCAAAAATATACATACACAAAAAAACTTGAAACGTAAGAATTACTGTCTACTCCAAAGAGGAAGCAATTTTATTAAACTAGTATAGCCCATCTTATTCTCAGTCCCCACCACAGATGGGACTGAAATGCAATTGTTTCTGGACAAAAATGTGACTGAAGTCTAGTTTGCTAGCATTTAAATTTGATTAGACGTAATAATATGTTTTCTTCAATTTGCTGAGCTTTGACTGTTGAGAAGACTAAATACAGAGAAAATATTTATGAAACTAAAAGGCAGAGCTGTACTTCTGAGTTAAGCAAATTATTGAGCAGTAAGTATCACATCAGAGTTATTTGCCCACTGGTGTGATAAGGAATACCCAGCAAATATTACTGGACTTTTTATTTCCAAAGATTCCAGCAGGACAAAAGAAAAAGGCTCCTGAGTGAATCCCACAAAAAGGAGAAACAAATGGTACTGACAGGTGTTCGCTGATCATTAGCATTGGCCAGTTGGAACATTTATTGGTATCCAGAGCTCTCCATCGCTCACAATGTGCTTTAGAAAAACTAGGTCCATCATCTTCACGTTTCAGAAACAGGCTCTTAAAAGTCACAGAGGACTTGATTAAATACAAAGGTTGCTTAAAAACAGAGGACAGTTCCTCTAAAAGATATTTTTTTAGGAACTGGAAAGAGACTTAAACTCCCCCAATATTCATGCATACTACAACTTAAGCTGCATCTACAGGCACACTTTGAACTGGCATGAACCAGTACTGCCACTGAACAGAGCCCAGCCCAGCCCTCCTTTCCCCACTCTCTCTTACCCTTGAGTTGCCCTCATCCTTGTGCTGGCACAAGCACTTGAAGCAACTCTACTGTGACTCAAACTGGGGAACTGATCCAAATTAGTTCAAACCCAGATCAGTTCCCTGATTCAGTATACAGTGGGGTATGTCAGGGAAAGGCATGGAGAGGTGTCCCCAGACGGGTCCTTTCAGCAGCTGTGCGGATTTTAAGCATACGGGAAATGTAGCCTTAGCATTTGGGGCAAATTTTTGCCAGGGTAAAGCACTAAATAAAGCAAAGGTAAAATACTAAGGTAAAGCAAAGACACAAACATAACTAAACAAATGTGTCCATGGCTGAGACAGATTTACTTATAAACATGCATGTTGTATCCTTATGCTACTTACAGTGTTTATTAGAGGATTAAGTACTGTTCAACATGTGTACAATTCTACCCTACTTCTCTTTTTCCTTCTATCAACACATCATACTGTTTTAGAAAAACTTCATTGTGAAAACAAATTATTACAAAAAATAATAGTGCACTTACACATTGCGACATGCAATAGGCTTGTAAAATCCAACTTCATGTCCTGTAAAGACTTTTTCTATGCCAAGGTGATCTTTGCAAGTAATATTTGGTGCTGGCAGACACTGAACTGAGGACAAAAAAAATTAATTGAAATTAAGCAGTAACTGATAGGGTACTGTAGTGTTTTTCTGACAAGACACAAGTGAAATATACAAATGAAGTTATACTGTGCAACAGTCTTGATACACAGCACAGTACACACAGACATATTACCTTTTAAAAACAAATACTTTTTTAAGCCAGTCCTATGACTAACTTGTCTTTTTGCATGATACATATTAAGCAAAATATACAAACTTAATTGCTGCCCTAATTCTGTTGTAATTTCCATTTTGGCTCCATTACAAGTCAATGGGAAATCTGAACCTGACATACAGAAAACATTTTCATCATGAGAATAGTCAAATATAGGAACAAATTACCCAGAGAGGTGGTGCCATCACCATCCTTGGAGGTTTTCAAGATCTGATGGCACAAAGGCCTGAGCAACCCAGTCTGAATTTAGTGCCAAAGCTGCTTTTGAGCAGGAGGTTGGACTGTATGACTTCCTGAGGTCTCTTTCAACCCAAATTATTCTATTATTCTAAGCTAAGGCTTGACTCTTAAGAGAAGCAAAGTGGAAATCACAGCAGAAAGTGACATCTGCTAAAAGTTTACAACATATTATCAGAATATTAGTCACTCTCCAG
>VYZV01005496.1:29745-45593 GCA_013401275.1 Pandion haliaetus | reverse complement strand
GGCGGGTGGACCTGCCGGGAGCCGGTGCCGTCCCTTCGCGCTGTGGAAGAGCCTGCGGGACGCGCAGCGCTCCCGGTTACTGCGCACCGGCTCTGGCCGGCCGCCCCCGCTCTCGGGAGCGTTATTCCCGTCCGGATGAGCGGGTCCAGGCGCGCGGTGCCGGCCTGGCCCGCTCCCCTCCCGCCGCCAGGCCTGCCTCGGCTCCTCCCGGGGGGCACTGGCGGGCCCTGGTGGGCCTCCCGGCACAGCAGCGGCAGCCAGGGTCTGCCTGGCCTCCTTGCAACACCAGCCTGCCGTCGGTTTCCTTTGGTTCTGGTCGATGTGAAAAAAGGCACGGACCTTAAGGTAGAGGCAGTTAATGAAAGAGTCGTTTCAGGCGATGAAATGCAAGGCTACTGCTGCAGATTGTTAGAGAAAGGGCAGTACCATCCTGCGTTTGCCATCCTGTTCAGCACCCCTTTCCCTAAGCGCGTGCTGCAGCCGCTGCTGGAGTCGGGGGTGCTGGACTAGACCTTGGATCAGTTCCTGTCCTGCCGTTCTTACTGCCTTGTAACTGTGGTTTCGTTAACGAGGGCTTTGTACGCTGGGTGTTTTGCAGAAAAGCTGAAGAGTATCTGCGGCTTTCCCAGGTGAAATGCACGGGATTGATGGCGCAAATGACAGCAACAAGCAGTGCTGTGATGTGCCTGGACCTAGCAGCTACTTTCATGAAACAACCCGTTGACAAAGTAAGACACGGTATACGACTTGGCTGACTGGTGCATCCTCCATAAGTCCACTAAAATCATTGTTCTGTGTAGCGTATGTTGGGAGGAGGAAAGGGATAGTAATAACTGACATTACCCTAGACCCACTGTGCTGCTAAACACAGAGTTAGAGCTTTAACTACTCACAGTTTGAAATGGTAAACTGAGATCAGTGCCCTAGTCACTCAACAAGTTGAGCTTGCTTTGCTACAATTTCAGCTCTTTTAGTAACAAATAAACTACTAGCAAGGATGTTAAATTTAAGATCTCTCCCTTTTACTGTGGGAGGGAAGCAGTGGCTCCAAGGAATCCCTCTCTATAGTTGTACCTGTAAACCTCCATCTACAGACCTGCCAGGTAAATGGCACTGAACTGCCAAATAATGTCTGGAACAAGATGTTTATGATTGTCCGTTTGCAGACAGAGGAGAATTGAATTGGACCTGACCCCATGAGGAGTAGCATAGAAGTATTGCTCAGCTCTTCAAATTGCTCAGATCTTGGTTACCTTTGTTTTTAACCACCTTGTGAGAAAAGGGCCATGTCATATTATATGGACAAGACAAACCTCGTTCCAGTGAAATGGTCTAAAAATAACACTGCATTAAAAGATGCGGCATTCCTAGGTGGTTAATCTTTCTGTGTGCAGTCAAAACCTACATCATTCGTTACACAAATTTGTTTAATGTAGCAATTGAACTTTTACTTTATGGTGTTGTGTGGCTTCTCCCTAATCTATTTTGGTTGCCTGAATAAGGGAAGGAATCTCGCTAATTCTTGGGGTTTGTCTTTGTCTTCTTGAAAGAGCTATTTTGTTAAACTCTCCGGTTTGAAGAAGACGACCTATCAGAGCTCCATGAAGTCTTTGGAGTGTTTGCTAGAGGTGAACCCCAGACTGGGAATGCGAGACTTGGCTGTACAATTCTGCTGCACAGAGGCAGTGAGCACCGCTTCAAAAATACTGCAGAGGTGAGGAAGCCCTCGTGAGCATGCTGGTAACCACTAGTTATATTCTTTGTTCATTAGATGTGTAAGGAGCCTGACGGTTTGAAGGGCCAGGTTCTCTCCCACTGAGTGGAGTGATGAGGTGAGTTCTAAGCACTGACACTCCAGCCGTTTATCTAGGCCACTTTTTAGAATACATATTAGAAAGACTTAGTCTGTGAATCTCAGTAAGTCATTGTCTGAGTCCCACTTCTTCAACTGGGAATAGTATAAAAAATATAGGACAGTCCCTGTGTTTGTCCGTAGCATCACACTGTCTTCCATTTAACTGCTGATCATGTCACAGTTCAGAAGTAATGCTCAGCAGAAACAAGGTCTCCCTTCTGGAGAAGCAGATCTCTTAAAATGCACGGTACCCATAAAAACAATAGGTAGAACAATTCAATGGAGATTCAACAGATTTAACTAAAATTTTGCACTCTTTTAACAAGAGCAATCACTGAAGAGTTCTGTTCTGGAGTGCTGTCACCTTGATAGCCCATGTTCAAGTGCTGTTAGGGATTTAGAATATTCTGAGTTGCAGGTCAGTGAACAAAGGCTGTGTATGCTTGTCGGTGCTTAATACAAACTAAAAAAAATTAGCTTGGGAACAGGTGTCAATAAAAAAATTAAATTCTCTAGTGCTGTACATCCATCGTCATTTTCTGTATTTAAGCCTTCATCTGTGTAATATACATATTAGAGGAGTCAAAGAAACTAATTCTACCCTCTATTTTGGGATGGATTTATGCAAAGAATCTCATTGTAACTTTTAGATGTAATGTAGAGCTGAAAGTGCTGTGTGGATGGGGAGCACAAGAAATAGATTTTACTGACCTGCAGTGACCCAGATCCCTAAGTTAAAATACCTTTAATTCAAAAAGAGGAGGTGATCCTAATTCCCTTCTCTTCCCTAGTCTCTTTTGCTCTTCTCAGCCAGTAGCAGCTGTTTCTGCTTGACTGGGCTGCAAAGGAGCAAGTGATCCAACAGGGGACCTGTTCGACTGCTGAGTAGTACCATGTGACAAATTCATTTCAACAGCTTCATTTGAGGCAAATGCACTATACAATTCTCTCTCTTATTGTTGTTCTTTAGGTATGAATCCAGCCTCTCTGAAGCACAGCAAATGGACCTTGATTTCTCAAAACCACTTTTTCTAACAGCTGCACTATTCACTGCATGCAGGCGAGTATAGCTTGAGGGATCTTTTATGGGCTTAAATGCCTAGTGAGACACCAGACAGACACAGTGCTTACAGTGTCAGCAGCTGATTCATTCAGCATGTCTGAATAGTCTGAAGGGTCTTGCTTAGTGCATCATGCTGCCCTACTCCTGGAAATGGAGAAGTCTCCAACCTATACTGCGTTTGCTTTCAGGAGAAAGCAGAAGTATTACATCAAATACACAGAAAAGGATTTTGAGTCAGTTACCCTAAAATAAGTGAAATATGTCTTCCCTGGTGTGTAAGTGTATGCTGTGGGTAATTCTATTAGGACATATCCATGTCAGCGGCTGAAGAACTTCTGTTAGTGTTTTGCACTTCACCCTCCTTCCTCTCAGCCTAACCAACATAATTCCTTAGAAACATTTTCAGATTTAGTGTGGATTTTTTTCCCATGTCAGGATAGATTTGAGCTGGGCATAAAGCAAACAGTGGCTTTTGGTGAGATACTGCTCAAGGTGCAAGAATGGCTGCTGGCTTACTTCTGAGCACCAAGAATAAGCCATTCTGAAGGAGGAAGAACCTTTGGGAGATGGGTATCAGGAGCACCTGACTCAGCTAACCCTTTGTAAGAATTTGCTTGCATGCAGGTATCTTCCGTCTCAGTATTATGCTTTGTAACATTTTATTATGCTGTGTTGCACACCTCCTGACAAATGTTCTCTTGACACAGGGGTCCCATTCAGCTTTTTGCAGTAGCAGGATTTTATCCTGGTTCCCTCAAAATCTGAGAAGTACCTTCTCCTAATAGAATTTCCTCATGTAACTTGAACTAACCCTGGGTCTCAATTTCTGAGTTTTATTGACTGAGTAGTGTAGGGGTCTATTTTTTAAGCAAGTTTTTCTGAGTGAGGCAAGGATCAGATAGGACAAAAACTCAGTCCTACCTTCCTCCTTCTCATAGGCAGTGCTGGTATAGTAAATGTCACCTCATCTGAGTGATAGTTGCTGGAGTATTGCTTTGTACAGGTATAACTTAACCTTCTCTTGTAGGTGTTTGAAGCTAAAAGTGGACAAAACTAAAATGTTGGCTACATCTGGGGTGAAGAAAGCAATCTTTGACCGGCTGTGCAATCAGCTGCAGAAGACGAGCCAGCAACTCAGCAGTAAGTTTTTTGGCTTTATCCCTGTAAGACAGCATACCCATTGGCTGGCCTCACAGTGCCCCATCCTTTTCCACTAGTGATTTCAGTCTGATCACTTTCAGCCATTCCCTTTCAGCCAAACCTGCCCATCCATTCCAACTTGTGTCCTGCAGCCCGTTTCCCAGTCACAGTAATTGCTTCCGGGGAAGGCAAAACAGCTTAGTATGTGGCATAGCCAAAAATAAATATTTTCCTGTCTTCTCAAATGCTTGCTGCTCCTTAAATTCTCTGCTGCTGCAGTTTATACCCTGCTTCTCCCATACTACCTGACCTGTCTTGGATTCCTCCTTCTTGCTTGGTTTCTGCACCCTGTTAACATGACAAAATGACACACAAATTAACATAAACATCTTGCTACCTCTGCTGCTTTGACTCAGTTCTGTGTTTTCCTTTCCCCCACTGCAGGATTAACAAGTCTAAGCCTTGCTCTTCTACTATTAATTCAGCCATTACCTGACACCATCCCTCCACATACAGTGGGCAGACACGAGGAAGCTTTCTCACCTGTTGTTGAACCTGCAGCTCTCTCCACTCCTCTGTGGAAGAGGAAGGTTGAAATATGCCATAGGTCTTCCTGTCCTTACATCTCTGCTCCTTCCTATTTATATCCTTTTTCCTTCCCAAGGCTTTCATTCTTACTCTCCCACTGACACTACCCCTGCTTCACCCTGTCTTCATGCTTCATATCATGAAGTTTTCTGGAATGTGCTGCCTGAATCCAAACTCAAAGCTGCTGCTCTCTCCCTAGGCATGGACCTTCCCATAGTGCAGTGCCCTATAAAAAAAATCCAAAACCTTACCCCACCACTGGAGCAAGTAGGAGTTTCTGTATCAGTTCAGGGAAGAGTGTGCGTTTGTATACACAGACAGCCCCCTGCATGTTGTGCGCATCTATAATATAAAGTGTGGAAATGGGATAGAAGGGGAATAACTAACTGATAATCCTGCCTGAGTAATCAAGGGGAGCAGTGTGGTTTTGGGGTATGAACATGGTGGATCGTTGTGGTTACAAATGCAGCAGCAGTGCAGCCAACGAGTCTGTGCAGCCCTTGAAGTGTGCTGGCACCTCTGCATGTACAGCTTGGGCATCAGTCTGAACCAGGGAACTGCTCTAATAGACAATACTTTTGGAAGGTGGCACTGCTGTCAAAGAATTGCATATAGAACACGACCCTTGAGGCCCCAAACACCATTCAGAAGCAAAGCAACTTTTTTTTTTTTTTTTCCCCTTTTTAGAAGATATTCCACTGGCTGTAGAGACACCTGAAAGCTTGAACACCAACCTGGAACACTGTGAGAAGGAAGATAGTAAGTTGTGTTTATGAACTAAAATCAGCTCACCAGAGCAGTCCTGAGCTTTACTGCTGCTTAATAGTATTTCATCATAGAATATCTCAAGTTATAAGGGATCCATAAGGATTACCAAGTCCAACTCCCTGTTCTTTACAGGACTACCTAAAACTACATCACACGACTAAGAGCATCATCCAGATGCTCCTTGAACTCTGACAGGCTTGGCACTGTGACTTCTCTGGGGAGCCTGTTGTAGTGGCCAACTGTTCTCGGTGAAGAACCTTTTCCTAATCTCCAATCTGAACTTCCCCTGACACAACTTCATTTCATTTCCTTGTGTCCTATGTTTTAGTTGTGTAATATGCCATAATATTCCATTCACAGCAGCATACTCCATTCTGCAAACAACTGGCTAATGAAAGGGAAAAAGAGAACCTAGTAGCAGGACAATGGTGTTTATACTGAGTAGTCCTAGTAGAATTAAGGACATTCAGACACAAAGGTGAAGAGGTGACTGTTCTGGCCGATGAGGGGAGCAGCAAACCACAGGATTAGATAATAGTGACAGACCCTGTGCTTTTGTTTGTACCTTTAAAGCTCACTGCCGTGGTTATTGCCAGCAACGTGTTGCCCACGATGGCCTGTCATGGACTTTCTCCTTCTCTCATAGGATCTGAAGATGATAAGGAAATGCCGTGTAAACGGCCAAAGACTGAAACAAAGCAAGACTATGAAGAATGGAAAAAGAAAATCCTGGAAAACGCTGCTAAGGCAAAAGAGACAAGTAGGAGTACTGTCTCTGTAGTGCCATCTAGTAATACCACTGCTGCATGCTCACAATTTTAACTTTCTCTCTGCTCCAACAAGACTTAAGTAGCATGAGTGATGGCTGCCTTGTAGCCAGCTGGTTTTATTTATGAGCTAGGGTTTTTTTTTAAGTATTTAAGAATGTTATTTTTAGTAAATTACATCAGAATTGTGATTTTACAAGAAGCCTGTCTGACTACGTGCCAGGCTGGTACTGGAGCAGCTATGGCATTAGGTGGTAGAATAGTTTCATTTCTCTTGCTGCAAGAAGCAGGTAACATTCTAATGCTGTGTTAAGTGTAAATAAGTTACAAGTTACATGCCCTTGTGCCCCTTGCTGGAAGTAGTCAGTGAAAAAAGAGGGAGGGGACTAATGGTGCCTTGTTACACTGCAAAATCAGCAGAGGAATTACAAGACCGATAATTTTTTTTATTATTTTTCTTTACTGTTGAAGAAATATTGTTTAGTCACTGAATTTGACTTATTTTTATGATGTGTATGGGACTGAAGTCTCCTGTGCTTGCAACAGGTCCCAAATATTCCAAGAAACAATAAAGATACTGGAAGGAAAAGCTTTGTCTTATGATACCAGGTTCTTAGCACTTGTCATATATAAAACCCTTAGAGCACAAAATAAAAGACATACAGGAGATGTCTGTGCTTTAAGTAAGATACCCAGGGGAGAAGGATCTTGTCTGGGTAATACAGTTTTTTTGCATCTCACAGTAATAAACTTAGTGAAGAGGAGAGGGTGCCCTGCACTGTAGTTCTTACAGGCAACTTCTATCGTCCTACACTTCCATCCCAGCTACTCAAACTACAATTTGTGTTAACTACTTTTTGAAAAGAAATCACAACTTTGGCTGGTGTAAGTAATAAAACCAATCCAAGTCTTCTGCCCATTTGTCTTGCATGTTTTCTGCCTGGGATGTGCAAAGAGAAGTTAACTCATAAACCTTTGTTTCAAAACAGCCCAGAAAACCCTAAGTGTCCATATGAGAAGATAAATTATCTCATGTCTGAGCATTTAAGATTTGAAACACTGCTCCCTATGAGCTTCTTCTCAACAGTAACTGAATGGCTTGCCAAACGCCTCACTGCTGTGCATACTCCCTGCTTACCTGGGTGACACTGATCGCACCAGGATAATGATAGTTGATATCATTAACTGCTTTAGATATCAGTGTATGGGGCCAGTTCTTTTTGTCATACTTACTGTTCCAGTGACTCACAGGTCACCTCTGGTTTGTCCTTTTAGCTTTTTGTAGACCTCAAAGCAAAAACGTCGCATAAGGTTGCAGAGGTGGGTTCCAGTACTGCAGTACCACACGATAGCTGCCAAATCTAAAGGGATTTCTTTCTATTAGAAACAAAATAGTAATCCTGCTGGCCAGATGCACCTTCTTGTAGAAAATGGAGAGGAAATAGGTACAAGACAGCAGAGAGCATCCGTGTGTTACCTTCTTAAAAAATAGAGGAAGATGCACACAGTAATTGGAACATTAAAACTTACTGGACGTTTTCCTTCAACTTCTCCTCCCAATGCATAAAAAAGGAAGTCACTTGAAGCCAACTTTACTTTAATTAACAAAAGCTAATTTCATTCCAGGTGAGAGTTCTGAAATGTAACAGTAAGTATTGGGGAATGGACTCCAAACAAATGCCTGATGTGCAGAGAAAATACTGGATAATTGACCTACATTGAGTAAGAGCTGTAATGAAATGCCTATGGTTTAAAGTCTGATCTAATATGTAGCAAAGGGTCCTCAGAATGGGAGAATCCAACCTAGTACATTAGCATTCTGTTGTTAAGACCTACTCAGAGATACTTTCAGGTTTGTTTGGCAGGAGGGTTTAATTTAAACCAAAATGAGGAATAGGCTTGTTCCACTTCAATGGAATTTATTAGTATTAATTCAGAAATATACAGAACAATTAATATAATCACATTTAGCATGCAGAACTACTGTGGAAGGAAAACATGAACAAAAGTGGGCCTTCACAGAAGGTGATACATTGTCAAGATTATTTCACTTGATTTTAATAGTTCTTCTCTGTCTCAATTCTGGAAATGCTGCAGAAGAGTCCAGAATTCAGGACTATGCAAAGTGAGAAGCACTAGAGTGGAAAAGATAACTAGACTAGGGTAAGCCAGTCTTACAAACCTCCTTATTAGCAACGAACACTTTTGCTAATTCAAGGGACGTGAAAGTCCATAAAGGTAAAGGGAACTTTAAACTGCTTTGATGCCTTTGCTGGAAAGCTAGTTTTAGTACTATTAGTTTCTGGTTTTCCTAGGGAGCCCATCCAGCTCACACTGTGTTCTGCAGAATCTAGAGCAGGAATAAAAGAAACCACAGGTTTAATAAATAACATTATACTTTTAGCTGAGATTGTAAGTGGCTCCAACTCTTTATACATCAGAAAAAAGTTTAAAATCCAAAATAAGTTAGTACTGTGAAGAAAACGTTTAATGTTCAAGAGCAAACGGGGGGAAAAACAGGCTTCAACCTCCTAACTGGGCTAAAGGCAGAGTCTGGCAACACACCATTTCCCTGCCACTGAACAGCAATAAAACCTGTTTTGCATATTACACCATATCAGCTTCTCAGACTTCATTAAAATTGTCCAGAAGGACAGAAAACCCCTCAAATTAAAACTTACAAAATTAAGGGCTGCGGTCACAGCCAATGAGAAGCACTTACAAGTTTTAAATACATACAAAATGATGTCTGGAAATCTCTTCTGGACAACATGAGCTCTTTTTGCATAGACCTAATGGTCATTAGGTGATTTTTATTTGTGGCATTTTCACCTATCTCCTTCCAACAGTTCAATCAATTCAGCTCAATTCAACTCACCATTAGAAAAAGCAGCAACGGACCAACTGACTTCAGTTGCTTCAAACCAGGATTCCTCATACTTCCTAACTATGCAGAGACAGACTATTTTTTAAAGAAGAGCATAGAATTAAAAAAAAAAACAAAAAAACCCAAAACTATTCAACTCTGAGTAGTTGCAGTGAATCATCATCATGTTTGGAGGAAGAAATTAGTTTTTTTGAAAAAATTACAGAAGAAAAGGATATCCCAATATCTTTTGTTCTAAGTAACAAACATCTTGAGGGAAAAATCGTGCCGCTGTGGTGGCAGTGCTCTGAAATTGATGACATACATCAGTCATGAAGAAAGTCTTTAGAGATCCCATGCTTGATGTGAGAAACCAGAAAACTGACAAGGTGTTTTCTTGTGTAAACACACCAACAATACTCTGCAGAATCAAAGCCTTCAGCAAGAAGTCAGCCCCAATAACAGCCATGTTTTTCCATCACTATGTACAACAACTAAAAACTTGTAAATACAAACAAGGTAGCTTCTGCTTTGAGAAATTATTTCAGTGCCTCTTCCTTGAGGTTCTTCTGGAACCTTAGCACTATCACACATAATATTTGAGGAGGACAAACCCAAAACCTTATGTTATAAAACAAAGGGGTAGAAATTATTGAAGATACTGAGTCCTTCCATGGCTTCACGTCCATCTCCAAGAGTGGTAGATGCTTCATACAAGCTTATGCAAGCTTGACAGACCTACTCTGAAATCTCTTCAGCCTGTTAGCAGCAGCCACCACATAAAAATGTTTCTGTGAACAAAGCAGAACAGTCCAAGTGTGAGTGCAACAGAGGTAAAGGACCTTTTCTGTGGCTGACATGGATTTTTCTTCTTGGTAAATCCATTTACCTCTAGTGACCCACACCTTGTGTGGACCGCAGTGCAGAACAGCTTTGTACTGATGACTGCAGCACAGACTGCTGGTACTGGAAACTTCTGCAGCTTTATTACAAATTGTACAGTGATAAGTCTGTAGATTATGTATTTTTTTTTTTAAATGCGAGTGCAGAAGTCTGTGACCAAACAGCTGGAGTGCAGGAGTGGAAAAAGTGTAAGGCTCTGGTTTAACTCCTTGGCAAGGAATTACAACCCTCCAGTGACAAAAGAAAATGGTCCTCACTGAGTTTTCTTCACATTTCCACAGGCTTCTTTGTAACAAAATCACTGTGTTCACCTTTCAGGATCGATTATCTATAATACAATAGAGATTCCAATAGAAATTCTTATGTATCACTTCTTAATATAAAATTTAGTTCTGAAGCAGCATGGGGTTATCAGAAAGGTTCTGAAGAGTTCTCTGGATGATTTAAGCCTAATTTTTTCTGTCTCCCACACTTCTACTCTCTGCAATGGGAGGCACAAAACCATCTTATGTTGTATCCCTACTCCATTGTGACAACAGAACAATGCAACTGTTGTCAATGGAAAAAATCTCTCCAATATGAAGAGAAAGAACATTAAATATAAGCTAAGTAGCATTTGAAGTCTCTAAACTTGTAAAGAAAAAAAAAAAGTAAAAATTCTAAATGCCAGTCAGAAAGAGTAAAAATTGAAATGGAACTTGCTAAAAATAGAAGCAGTATCATTCTGCAGGAGAAAAAACTTGATTTACAACTGAAAATAGACTTCCCAAGCTCATATTTACAAGAAAGAAGCCTGTGGGCAAAAGTGAGCCAACACGCAAAAAAGGAGGAAATGTCTCTGTCTGGGTTGAGCTGATTTTCTCTCTGGAAGGAGATTTGCCAGACATTGTCTATTTACCTTCCATTTTCTGTGAGCCATGTAACCCTGCAGCAACAACTGGGACTTCAGGCGAAGCTTGGACTTCTTGGCTTTGGCAGGTAGATTGTTTAACCACTCGTGCTTCAAACACTGCGTTGCACTCATCCGGCAGCTGCAGGAGAGGAAATAAGCCATGTAAATCCAGCTACCCCCAGTGCCATTTTCTTGGTGCTCTGTGCTCCTCAGTATAACTGATAAAGAAACTGCCTTAATTGAACCAACACAATGTTATGGTTTAACCCCAGCCAGCAACTAAGCACCACGCAGCCGCTCACCCACTTCCCCCCTACCCCCGACCCAGTGGGATGGGGGAGAAAATCAGGAAAAGAAGTAAAACTCATGGGTTGAGATAGGAATGGTTTAATAGAAAAGAAAAGAAGAAACTAATAATGATAATGACAACACTAATAAAATGACAACAGTAATAATAAAGGGGTTGGAATATACAAGTGATGCACAATGCAATTGCTCACCACCCACCGATTGATGCCCAGTTAGTCCCTGAGCAGCAATCCCACCGCCCCCACTCCCCAAAGTTTATATACTGGGCATGACGTCACATGGTATGGAATACCCCATTGGCCACGCTGGGTCAGCTGCCCTGGCTGTGCCCCCTCTCAAATTCTTGTGCCCCTCCAGCGTTCTTGCTGGCTAGGCATCAGAAGCTGAAGAATCCTTGACTTAGTCTAAACATTACTTAGCAACAACTGAAAACATCAGTGTGTTATCAACATTTTTCTCATACCTAGCTCAAAAACATAGCACTGTACCAGCTACTAGGAAGACAATTAACTCTATCCCAGCTGAAACCAGGACACACAAGCAAGTGGAGATACCTCCTGAGATGCTGCTCATCTGAGTGCATAGGATCCTAATGACATCCTGCACTCTCCAGTGTAAGGGGTGAGTGGTGTGAAAAGCTGCTGGTGGGTCTGCAGTGGGTGGATTGAGCTGTGGGTTAAATACTGTATTTTGCCTTTTTAGGGTCTGGTTTTAGGTGTGGGGTTTTTTTCTTTGAAGAAGCAGCTGTACAGGTTCATCACTTTATATATAATTTTGTTATGTGAATGCAGAACTTTGCTAATAGAATCAGTGCATACAGAAAAAAAATATTTGTGGTGTTACCCATCTGTCCTGATAGTACAGGCTTATTCTGTGCCTCATATTTAAAAAGCACAATTGTCTATTCACCCTAAACTTGGATCAAGCTAAGCATACGTTATATCCTGACATTCAACAATGGGCCCAAATGTGAAGGCCTATCCAAAAAGCTTTGAGAAACATATGATAATAGAGGAAATCTTGGGGGAGAGGTGTCAAGAAAGACAGTTTAGTTTGTCTTTCTTCAAAACAAAAGCCTATGCCTAACACCTGAGCTTTGTCTGAGCTGTCACTGAGATGATGATGAAAAGACAAGTCCTGCCTGCTCGCACCTAATTTCAGTGTCGGGGAGGTAGGCACAGATCTTGCACAAGGCCAGACCTAGTGTCGCAGCATGGCAAAGGTGCCCAGTCTGTAGGAGCAGAGGCTGTCCATGTACCTTGTGAACAAATGGGCCCACTAATTGTTGCTCTTTGTGTCTCACTGACAACACTCTTTTCTTGCATAGTCATTTCACTCACAGCTTCTAAGCAGACTTTGCATAGCGTCCCTCTGGAGTCCATATTCCCATTGCACAGAGAAAATGGAAGACTCCAAAGCAAAGTTTACAGTTTCATTGCAAATCACCATCACAGTCTGAGAAAAAACCCTTTGTTCTCTCCTGCTGGCAATATGCTAAAGTTCAGTTTATTCTTAGCTTTTCATATGACTTACTGTTCAAAATGTAATTAGGACTAAAACTGATTTGTCTGATTTAGGTAATGATCTGGAAGTTGTTAATATTCTGAGCACTCCTTTGAGTTCCCCTCAAACACACAATCTGTTTTACTATATGCATCATTTCCTGTTTTGATTAGTTTTGTATCACTACTCAGCAAGAGCAAATTTTCTCTGCTCACATACCCAACCCCATAGCCATGGTCTGACATCAATATCGTCCTCATTCCCTCCAGTTGTTTCATATGTGTAACCACTTTTTATTACACTGGAGCCAAGACTGAGAAGCCGCATGCAGAGTTAAGTCCCAAATGCTTCTTAATATCTACCAAATGCATGTAGGCTACTTTAGAAGAGAACAATGCACATTTTCACAGCTGCAGCTTCCATTTATCCTCTCCGGCATTCAAGAGACATTTTTGCAATTTGTCAGGGCTTGTGAGAATCCAAAGTAGCAATACAAATAGCTTTTGCTCAGAGAAGGAATACTAAAGACAGATTCCTACACAGCAAATCCTTCCATATTTCCTCTGTTCTGCCTGTACTGATGCTACTGTGAAAAGCAACTTTCTTCAGTTAAGGTACACACACATTTTCCTTTTAAAGAGAGGCTTCTGAATCACTGAGGAACTGCCCAGCAAGCACAGATACAGCATACAAAAATGTCACATATTAAGCTCTCATTGTTGGCTGCAATCCAAACAGTTGGCTAGGAGGAACTTCATGTCATTAGGTGCTACTGTCCTCATGATCAGATAACGAGGTACCTTTTCTCCTTCACGAGCAGTCTGGAAATAAAGTCTTTAGCTTCCTCTGATAGCTGTTCAAATGCTTCTGCATCAAAATCCCAGCTGCAATTGACTACATAATTCATTGTCTCTGCATCAGTTTCTCCCAGGAATGGGGACAGGCCACTAAGCCTTAAAAAAAGAAAGAATGGGAGGGAGATGAGTAGGTATTATATGCAAGATGTGTTTTTCCTGGTACGAATCCTCTGCTTTATAGTTGTTAGCTTACGGAGAGGAAAGAATCTCAGCTATGGGGCAGGTTCCACTTCTCAATCCCTGCCAAGATAAACCAACAGTTTGGAGCAACAAAGTGTTATAACGTTAGTGTTACTACTCTCTAGCAGTTCACTCAGCTATGTCAGGGAGCACTGTTAATAGATCCCCAAGAAAATTAATTCCATGGGGATCTAGGTGCATACTTCAGTGCTTTCCCAGCTAGGAAAGCTAGGGGGACTCAACAGCTTTCCTAAATCAAGGCCCATATCCATATTTGGCTTGAATTAAACAGAATTCTGAACAATAGTATGCTTTTTTCAATTAGTCTCTAAGCCCAGATTTATTGCTTCAGTCATTTATTACTTCATTCAGTTGGGTTTTGGCTAACATACAAATTTAAACCAGAAATGTATCCAGTTCACAGAAAGCATCTGTGAAAGACTCTGGGATGCAAACTCAGCAACTTTGGACAGACAAGCTGTCCATGGCCACCATCCAGATATCAGAGAAAAGTCTTAGCCCTACTTGTGACATGATATTTTTTAGACCCATGGCCTAACACCCAACACTGTGCAATGCACACCAAGTCCAAGCTACTAAAATGATCAGATTGCAAATTTGGAAGTTAATTCAAGTCCTCGGGAACACAATCAAAATGAAAACTCTGACATGCTTTGGGCAACTTTTCCCAGTAAAAAAAGACCTGATCCATTTTACCTTGCTAAATAAGGTGGTCAGGGAGAAGAACATTTACATATTTATCAAAAGGATTATTTGTTGTTTAGAGCTTTTGCGTTAACAGCTGGGTTTTTTAACAGAATTAATTAGGAGGAGTCACAGCCAGAGGGGCTCAGTGGTTGCTGCATTCCCGCCCTGCAGATACCCTCCCCACTGGCGTGCTCTTGCAGAGCCTTCGGTGCTAACACCACAACCCCTCGCAGGGTTACTCACAACATATATGTGATGACGCCTACACTCCACATGTCCGTTGGGAAGGAAACAAAGTCATAGTTCACCACTTCAGGAGCCAAGAACTCTGGAGTTCCAAAATTAACCTTCAGTTTCTCACGAGGTTTGTACCTTTACCGGAAAGAGACATCAGTGGAGACAGCAGGCTGGGGAGCAGATCTCACATTTGTAAAAAATCAAGGCATGGCTTTTTGCCATGTGAGCATGGCAGAGCAAGCAAAGCAGACTCCCCAATCAGGACAGCATTAAGGTCTTTAAAGAATAAATTGGTGAATTTTGCTGTGACTTCAGGTGAATATACCAAAAGCTATCCCTTTGCCAGAGCAAAACCAGAAGGAAGACCAAGGGCAATAAAACCTGCAAAGGCCTCCCCCGCAGAGTGACAGCAGCTTTACTCTCTGCCAGGCTTCACAAGACACTTTCCAGCAGGTATTGTCCAACATCAAATAAAGCAGTTTCCATTAAAACAGCTGTGGAGAGCATTTGCTTAATGTGATGTACCCAGCTACAGCTCGGGGTAAGGGTCTGTGTAACAGATAGGAGCACAATATAACTGCTAAGGTGGGACCCTGAAGAGGGTTATTTGGGCTTGGTAACAAGTTAAACAGTGCTCCCATATAGGGAGAAAATAATTCTGTTCTATTGCTTAAAAAGGAAAGGTTACAAAACTGAACCAGTAATAATTGTCACTGATGGCAGCTGGAGTTACATCTGTGTCCAGATAGAACAAACCATTAAAGCATTGCTTTTACATCCTTCTCTCCTGGAAGATCTTGTTTTCAAAACTGCTTTAGTAGAAGCTTGCATCTTTACCCTCCCAATTTAAAAAAAAACAAAACCAGAAGACTCAAGGTATCCATTTCTGTTTTCATAAAATATTTCTAAAAGAAAAAAGTCCTTGGACAGATACTTACATATATACACACATAGGTACATATATGCATAAATGCACCAGGTTTTGGCTTAAGAAAAGCCACAAAGGGTTTAGAAAAGAAATAGAGAAATGATGTTGTTCTTACTGTTATACTAACAGGAATAATTACTTTTTTTTTTTTTCTACGGGAATCGACTCATGCTCTCACAGCCTTCCTTTAACAAACTCATGCAAAGAAAGTAAAAGAATGGAGAAAAGTCTGTATTTCTCTAAGGGTTACCTGTTTCACATGGGATGGCTCAAACATGCTTCCC
>VYZV01005496.1:11348-29703 GCA_013401275.1 Pandion haliaetus | reverse complement strand
AATCAACTTATCTATGTAAAGAGTTTAGCAGGTAATTTCCACAACCACAATCTGCACAATAAAATCCAGCAGTCAGGATGTCTCTGGGAGACCTCATGGACTCCCTAAAGTAAAAGCTCTACATGGGGAATCATTTTGAGATAATTAGAACAGCAGTCTTTATTCAACAGAAATGTTATTTGAAAAAGTAAATAGATAATTAATGCACACAGCAGAAAACTCATGCCTGCAGCAGCATACTGCTTAGCTCATTCACATACCAGAATTACTTTAGAGCCACCACAATGAAAAAAAAAAAAAAAAAAAAAAAACAAAAAAACCCACCACCCCAAGAACTACCAAAAAACACGTCAGCGGTTTATGCGTTTGTTTCAGGTTTGTTTTTTAAAATAAATTCATAACTGAACTCTCTTACCTCCTTGCTAATCCAAAGTCAATAATTTTAATCTGGTTTCCCGTGTGATTTACACATAGTATGTTTTCAGGCTACAAAAAGAGAAGAGGGTATTTTGAGTTAAATGTCTTGACTGGGAGAGAGATCTAGCAAAAGAGTATAAATGTCTCAGAGATTATAATAATTTTTAGTGTAATACTTTTCCTTCTATTCCTATCATGGTAGAGAGGGATTTGACTGGCATACTGAGTCAATGAAAGGTTTGGGTTTAGACGTCCCATAAAGAAGTTTCACTTCTGTTCCTGTATAACAATATTTATATTCAACCATAATGACAGATTTTGAAATGGAAAGGCCCCCCTGTGTAAAATGGTAGAGTCAGTCTGATGGTTGAGGCTTACTCACTGGATTTACTCCTTAACTCCATAAAAAGCCACAAGAAACAGGTCAAATGCATCCTTTGGTTTACCCATGAAGGCAAAAATTTGTTTTTTTCCAGTGAAAATATTTTTCAAGGTGGAGATGGAGAGGACGATGGTATCCGAACTTACTACAACTGCAGAACTGTTGTATTGGGTTGGCATGGCAAGGTGTTGGTAGTGGGGGGGCTACAGGGGTGGCTTCTGTGATAATCTGCTAGAAGCTTCCCCTGTGTCTGAGAGAGCCAATGCCAGCCAGCTCCAAGATGGACCCACCGCTGGCCAAGGCCAAGCCCATCAGCGATGGTGGTAGCACCTCTGGGATAACAGATTTAAGAAGAGAAAAAAGTTGCTGCAGCACAGAAACCGCAGCCAGAGAGAGGAGTGAGAACATGTAAGAGAAACAACCCTGAGGACACCGAGGTCAGTGAAGAAGGAGGGGGGAGGAGGTGCTCCAGGTGCCAGAGCAGAGATTCCCCTGCAGCCCCTAGTGAAGACCATGGTGAGGCAGGCTGTCCCTCTGCAGCCCATGGAGGTCCACGGTGGAGCAGATATCTACCTGCAGCCCGGGGAGGACCCCACGCCAGAGCAGGTGGGTGCCCGAAGGAGGCTGTGACCCCGTGGGAAGCCTGCGCTGGAGCAGGCTCCCGCCAGGACCTGCAGATCTGTGGAGAGAGGAGCCCACAGAGCAGGTTTTCTGGCAGGACTTGTGACCCCGTGGGGAACCCACGCCGGAGCAGTTTGCTCCTGAAGGACTGCAGCCTGTGGAATGGACCCACGCTGGTACAGTGCATGAAGAACTGCAGCCTGTGGGAAGGACCCACGTTGGAGAAGTTCGTGGAAGACTGTCTCCCACAGGAGGGACCCCACGCTGGAGCAGGGGAAGAGTGTGAGGGGTCCTGCTCCTGAGGAGGAAGGAGTGGTAGAGGCATAATGTGATGAACTGACCACAGCCCCCATTCCCCATCCTCCTGTGCTGCTTGTGGGGAAGAGGTAGAGAAAATTGGGAGTGAAGTCATGCCTGGAAAGAAGGTGGGGCAGGGGGAAGGTGTTTTTAAGATTTGGTTTTATTACTCATTACCCTATTCTGATTTGATTGAATTAAACTAATTTCCCCAAGTTGAGCCTGTTTTGCCCATGATGGTAATTGGTTGAGTGATCTCTCCCTGTCCTTATCTCAACCCAGGAGCCTTTCGTTATATTTTCTCTCCCCTGTCCAGCTGAGGGGGGGAGTGATAGAATAGCTTTGGTGGGCACCTGGCATCCAGCCAGGGTCAACCCACCACAACTGTCTACAGGCCAACCAGGTCTAATATAATTTGTATAAGGTGCTGTATAAACAAGTAGAAAAAAAAAAAAAAATCAGTTGGTATTTCTGTTCAAAAAGATCAGTTATTAAGGGGCCATTAGGAAAACATTGTCATTTTACTGCAGTTCAGTTCCAGGCAGTAAAAAGCACAAACAATAGGCAGATGATCGAAGAAGTATTTGAACACAGTTACAAGGGGTAGGGGGAAGTGGAAGGAAGACTGTAGGCATTTCTAGCCAAAGAGGGTTTGGGGTGTGGTTTTTTCATTGATGACAAAAGGGAATTGGTTAATTCCACACAGAATGAAAAGCTTCTGATTTAAGAGAGGCAAAAGCACAGAATCCTGTTCCTTTCACTATTCTACACAAGCTACCAAATAGACATTGAAAAAAAGTAATGAGTCTCTAGAGCTCCATTCATTGTGGCTACTGAATTAAGTAAGTCTATTCCTTTATGACATAAGTCCATGAAATGAGAAATGGCTCTTGTAATTAGACACTCTGCGGTAGTCCAAACCATAGCATTTCTAAAGAGCAGAGAGCATGTACTACTGACCTTCAGATCTAAGTGGAGAATATAATGCTGGTGCAAGTAGTGGACTCCTTCACAAATCTGTTTGGTGAATAGGATTGCATCCAGCTCAGTTAGATTGTAGTTTTCATCTGTGATCCGGTCAAATAATTCACCACCATCAAGACTAAAATTTTGACAGAGAAAAGTGTTAAAAACCCTAAAATTCCTTATTAGCTCAATTTATTTCCAAGTTGGCAACTTAGGCTCTGTAATTTAGCAAAGGTCCTAACAATACGTCCAATATAAAGTGTATCAGTAGTCTCACTGACTTCAAGAGACTTACTTCTGAGTGTAAAATTAAGTATCAATCTAAATTAAAAAATGGAAAAGTTGTCACTAACATTTGCAGCAGGAATATATGTCAAACCCAAACCCACACCACCTGGTGATCTGATGGGGACCTGGAGAACCTACAGAGAATACCAAAGTATCTATTATTCACTCATCTTACTAGTCTACAGAAAATAAGTCTGCAACCTATAAAATTTACTAAATTAAACTTCTCAAACTGAAAGTTATTTTACATGAGCTGACAATTGAACTTAATTCTGCACAAAAATTAAGAGAAAAATTACTTCAGACATATAGCTCTGACAAGGTTCTGCAAGGTAAAAACTTCAGGTATTAATTTCAATATACACATTAAATGTCTTAGCATATTTATATTTGCTATTTAATTTGGGTTTTTTTTTTCTTCATGTCATTAACAACTAGTTCTGTAGCAGAAACTCAGTTTTTAGGTTATAAAACTTCAGGTTTTTGTAAAGCAAGATGCCACTACACAGAAAAGGCAGCAGGTATACATCATGAAGTCTCCCTTTTGTGAATTTCATGTTAGATATACAACAAAATTCTTATTTAGCTTCAAGTGGGGAGGCATTTTTATTAATCCTAAAATTATTCAATGGAGGCAGACCATGCACTAATCACCTTCCTACCTTCTCCACGTCTTTTCTAATTCTACTTAAAACACCTCACTCCTCCTCTTGTCTGGGTCTTTCACCTTCACTCTCTCCCTAATATGAGATTTTATTTACCCACGACACTTTTATGTAATTCAGTAGCTAAGGACAATGATGGAGCCTGTAAGCAACACTTAAATGAAAAATGAACCATAGTGAAGTTCTGTTCATTAACAATCTTGTAATTTGGTTCATACTCTTGAAGATAGCTGCCTTTCTTATAATTTGTTTAAACTGTAATCTTGCCAAATACCTAATTTTTAACCTGAAGAAATTACCTTTAAAACATATTTTTTTTCTTTCTGAAAGTGAAATCAACTCACTCTCAGGCTGGGAAACCACTCAAGTCTTCTTTACACCTCAGAATTATCATTCCCTATTTCCTATAGTGACCTGAGAAAACCCAAACATCTGACAATTCCTGAGATCATTTAAACTTACTATTCCATAATCAAAGTGATATTATTTTTGGCTTCGAAAGCATCATAAAGCTGGATCAGATTCACATGATTTAATTGGTTCATGACGTTAATTTCATTTTTTACTTCCTCCTGAAAAAGTAACAAGTTAACAAAAAATGAGCAAAATACACTCCTTAAATTCCAATATATTCAAATACAATTACTTGTAAAATGCAGTAACAGCTACACAACAGGTCTCATGTGGACAGCAGGTTTAATCACAAACACAGGAGATGACAAACAGTCAAATAAAGTCCAAGCTGCTACTTACTAAGACAGATTTTACAGTATTTGATACTACCCAACGACAAGATACCGCCTCTTACGGGCTGTGGTGTTAAGGTGCCTGCGACAAGGCCAGGTTTAGAGTGTGCTCACTTGGGTTCACAGCAACATAGTTACCCTCTCTTTTGCTCCTTTCACTTTTATGATTTTGGCTGCCAGGCTGAGACCAGTTGATATTTCCGTGCACTTGTGAACTTGCCCAAAACGCCCCCTGTTGATACCAAGGAAAAGATGGGAAACTGGCTTAACACAGCTCACCGCAGGAACTTTTCATACAACTATTCTTATCGTCGATTAAAAATAGCACAGTACAAAGTGAACAGAATCAGGTGGCCAGCAGCATGAATCTCCTCTTTCTCTCAGCTTATGAAGGATTAGTTTTATCTTTCCAGCCAGTTGTTCAATGCTTACATTAAAATATTATGCCTCCTTCGTATTACTACATTTCACTGCGGTATGACGACCTGATGATATTCTTTTTCGGTTCTGTAACTGTACCCGTTTGCTGTCCTTCAGTGATGCGTTAGTGGGTATATTAACAAGGATATTTCTGTCCTGATCTCATAACTTTTTAAATGACTAAAAGACCAGTAACTGTAGCCACGCCACAGACTGCATTTCTTGCATGTTGTAAATTCTCCCCCATGTCACCCAGATACGTTAATGCCCCTCGGGATGATTTCTAAACACCATCTTCTCTGCTATTGCATCACATTGCTTATACTTATTAAGCCATATTTGTACTTGGATCAACCTGTAAATCAAACCTTCCTGTCAGATAAGTAAGGATACAGGAATACAAAGGCTGAAGCAGCTGCAGACTTCCTATGGGTGAAAACTAAACGTAAGGTCAAAGTAATTACAACTTCTCCCTTAGTTTTCTTTAACATGCAGTTCAGCACAGAAAAAAGATTTTGGAAGCTGCCTGACCTAACAGGCTTTGCTGACTTCAAGTGCTCTGAACTTGTCTGCCTGAAGGGTACAGGTTTTTCTCGTAACACCAGCTGTGGCCAAGATTATTGTAACAAATGCACAAAACAGTCATCCAAGACCACTGTCAGGCATCTGAAAATGGAACTGGGGCAGAAACCAGTCATCTAAGGGACACCCCCACACACCCCAAAATCAACAGAAGGTTGACAGAAGGAACCCAGCAACTATGGTAGCCCAAAAGGCCCTAAGAATGAACCTGCTCACTATGGCTGCAGTGAGCTTGCACATGCTTTGCCCACACACGCTTGGGGCTGCCTGAAGAAGATAGCTCTAGCTCTCCAGCTAACTGCGTTTCTCTGTGCCTTAACTACCAACAGCAGTACAGCATCAGGGACAGGGATACTTACCCCCCCAGTACTTCATGACGACACACCGAGTAGCATGCTGTCACCTCTGTTTGCTTGACACTCACTATGCGATGTTCGAAAGGAGCCGGAGGAGAAGGGCTGTCATCTAAAGAGGAGACAAGCTGGTCATTGAGCTGTTTCTGCACACATCGCTGCAGTCAAGTTTCACCTCCCTCACACCAATGATTTCAATCCACAGGACGTTCGCATCACCTTGTGTTTGCTAAGCGTAATGAGAAGTCTCAACTGCCTTCCGTGCTCTCAGTGTCCACAGCTCCACAGAACCATATTCTTGTGCTCCCCCCCACCTTGGGCATCACTGTTCTTGAAGGGATGAGCCCAGTTTCCCAGACAGGCATTGCTGACGCAGCCCTCAGTGCTTCTGTGGCCACGGGGTTCTACAGGACTGACACTGGGGGCCGACACAAACGCCGGGCAAGCCAGCCTCCAACTGCTGCTGATAAGCTGCTAATGCAAACACTCAAAATAGACCTTTACACTAAAGTGCACTGCCCTCTCTCTCATCTTTTCTCTTTGCTTCATGTTCCTCTACCATGCCATCAATTTTTCTTCTACTGGAATTCAGACAAGCACTGAAGAATCTGGATAACATTAAGCACGTGATTCTTTCCCTATTTTTAGAGTGGCGTGCAAGTAAAATAACCACTGCATTTGCAGCTAGCCGAAGGGAGGTGCTGAAAATATCAAAAATATCTCTGTTACCTCAAATGAGGGACATTTACTGCTAACACCCTTTTACAGATGAGGAATAAAGGCCCAGAACTGAGAATAGAATCCCGCCTCCTGAATCTCAACCCTGGTTTTTTAACACAGTAAACCCACTGGACACCTTTAGAAGATCAACATCTTAGTTCATCCATTAACAGAAGAGGTCACCTGAAAAAACTATATTAAAGTTTGAAAAAATTACACTTGATCTTCTTTTAATCATTATATGGCAGCTGGAAGGACCAGCACAAATACCCGACACTGATAAATGATGACAGTTATTGGTAAAATCAGGAAGTTTCTCCTAGCAGCAAGATTTTTGCAGACAATGTCCAAGTTAAAGCTGCAAACATTAACATTACAACTGTTAAGTTTCATCAGTTTGTGGGAAGCTAAATCAACCATGATACACTTAATGGCCAAGTTTTTCTAGGGTAAAGCTTCCATAAACCCACTTTTGGTGTCCCCCATTCAAAGCGATTTTACAATTAATCTCTAGATATCTTGGGCTGCAATTTAACATGTATTCAACTAATCTCTAGCCACTGCGGAGAAAGCCAGATCCAGGTCAGGACACCTACCCATGCATGTGCATTCTGGGACATACACATATTTATGCTGCCAGGAGACAGTACTCCCTGAAACAACGCAATCAAGTGCTCACACGGTAACTGAGGAGAGATCTATGGCCAATAACACAATAAAAGACCACAGCAAGATCTTACTGCAATATTTTGCTGCTCTCTGGATCTCCATAGTTGCTAAAGCATACCTGGTTTGAAAACTCTATCTTAAGGAATAAATGCTTAATCTAAAGAAAATGGACTTTTTCAAAATTACTCATACTTCTGATTACACATATACTTCATCCAATTATATTTTAAAGGAACTTTTCTTCCCAAAACACACTTTAAAAGGAAAACTAGTATTGAAATAATTTGTACAAATGGTAATTCATTTGTTATTTACATCATCAAAGATACCGTGGCAAAATGCTCTTGAACTGTAAGACACAGGTGGTCTACTGAGCACTGCTCCAGCTACTCTTGTATATATAACACAAGTAGCACAAAATCCTCAATGTAAAAGTTTCTGACAGTAACTGTGAGCAACTTACCAATGATCATTTCATCCTGTGTGGGAAGCTCTTTGCTAGCTTCCAGTGACACAGGCTTCTCTGATGCCACTCCTGTACACTGACGAGCATCACTTTCACTTCCCCCTGCAGATGCAGACTCAGATTCTCTCCTCTCAGAGTTGCTGTCTGTCAGGGATTCTTCTGCTTTTGCTGTTTCTTTCTTCTGGACTTTCACTTCTACACCCACATCTTTTGTAGGCTCCTTCGCAGAGGTATTCTGTGAGGTTATGGGCTTGCATTTTAATTCTGATTTCTCTTCAGCGTTTTTACCTGGTTTGTGCTTGCTCAGTAATGGCTGTTGCTTCCCTGTTTGAGGCACAAGTTCATTTTGCTTATTGTCCCCTTTCACTTCTTGATTTGGCTCAGTGCTGATGTTTTTAGGACTCTGTTGAAGTTTTAATTTGTCAGGTAGCTGTCTGACTCCTTCCACTTCTGCTAGTGTGGAGGATGGGGATTTTACTTTGGGACTTTTACCTCTGTGATCATTTAAGTTTCTTTCCTTGGTCATCTCCATCTTTTCTTTCATTTCAGTCATATGTACATTGATGGATATCCTGCAGAGCAAACAGTTGACATTTTGTGCAGATGACTAGCCTTGCTTTTCTAACTTTGGGGGTGGGGTGGGGTGGGGTGTAGTGGTAAGAAGAAATCTATAAACTTCCAAAACCACAGATTTCTACAGTAATAAAGAAATCTAACCCTATCAATCCTCTTAGGAAATACTCACAACACTAAGGGAAGAGCATCAAAAAACATGCTGATGCTTTTTCTGTGTCCTCATCTGTGTATATGCCTGCCTTCTGCTGAACACAAAATGTCTCACACTGCGAAGCGTTAATCCCACATTTCAAAGCTTACCCACTTTTTGCAACTATTACAGTTGGTCTAATAAAATACCACTCATCTGGGCAGAGAAGGGGTAGTGATTGCCTTCACAAATTACAGGCGGATTATCTAAATGGCTGACTGCTCATACAGCTCTACAAATCCAAAGGTTAGTCCTCTTCCAGCTGGCTGACTTGCACACTCAAACATCTGTGTTTGTGTCTTCTGATGGGATAGCACTTTTTCCACAGCTTTCTGTTAAGAATGTAACTTTCATAAACTCTCTCACACCATCAATACTATTTTCCTTGGCATTCTAGCTACTGGAAAAGTTTAATAATTTTTTTATCTTGTGTTGCCTAAAAAGAATACAGGTTAAAACCAATTCTCTATGTTCCTAAAATCCATCAAAGACATTTGTGTGATAATTTTTGAGTCAACTGTTACTGCTCCAACTGTTCTGAGCACGCAGCGTGATTTCAGTGAGGCTGAATTGAAACTTGTGAACTTGTAAAGTCTATTTTATACAATACTAAGTAAAGAAAATTTTTGATGTCTAGGAAAGACTGAACCTCATTTTCACAAAAGCTGTTGCCTCTTTCAGTGGAGCAACCTTATTACAAAAGATGTTATAAAATAAAATGTTTCTGCTTTTGCATAACAAGAGTCTGAAGTTTCTCATTTTCAGCACCTTTAACACCCTTGCATCGTGCTATGAATCTAAAGCTGCACCAGAGTGAGCTACCATAGCTGCTGAACACAGCTCTGAGCAAACACCTCCACTGCTATCTAGACAAGCCTGAACTCGGCAGGACTCTTGGGCATTTCTCCAAGCAGGGGAACACTATGTTCTTTTGACACTTCTGCGTGGGCTTACAGGCTTCATTAAACGTTGCATTCATTTTAGAGAGGCCTTTACCACCCTCATGTGACTTCACACACAAAAGCATAATGGGCACCCTGTGCAGGAGGGCTGCAGCTTCCCCTGGGGTTTACTCGAGGTTCTGCCTTCCAGCTATCTGTCGGCCTCCCTCCTCCCCAAACCAAAGCCTTTGGTGCTCCGACATCCCCCCTGTCCAAACCAACCAGCTGTTTCAGAAGCTGCTGCCTATCCCAAGTCCACCGCCTGGCACATCATGATCAGCCAGCACCGACTTCCAAGGGGTAACAGCAGCTGCTCCTCCACAGCTTCCCCTTGAGCCGTCCCCAGCCTGACAGGCAGAGCCTCCAAGGCAGCGCTCCAGCAGGCAGCTGTGAGGGACCCGCTCCAGCTGTTGAAGCACAGTGCCTACCGCTCACCAGCCGGAGTCTAAAACCCACGAGGAAAAGACACGGACATCCCTCTCTTGGTGTTATTACAGCAACCAGTTTGGAGGTAACAATGTCTGTGTTGGACGCACGGAGGTGGGATATTTTGTAATAGCACCACTAAACACTTCACACAGCAATATGTTTTAAATCAAATTCAAACTAAATAACTAAAATTTAGCAAAAAGCATTACACAAAAATAGGAAAAGGCATAATGTATTTCTTGGTTGGTGTATAGTTAAAATCTAGTGATGAGCAGCCTCCTATCCTTATTTGTACATGCAAATAAGCAACACTTAAAATACTTCTACAGATAACTCTGATTACAAATTGCTGCAAATCAGCCCCTTCATCTGTTAAGTAAAAGCGGTTAAGGATTTCACGCTCCAACCATATAGAATCCACAACAGAGCCTCCCCGCCTCCCCCTTCCCAAAAACCAAAACACCCAAAGAGTAAAAGTAGTAAACAAAGTTGTTCCTGAATGGTTGAAAAAACACTTCTACTTTCTCCTGACACATCTTTACACTCGGCCTCTTAGGAGAAAAATAACCCAGTGTGCAGTCTTCGCAATGAGCCCTTTCCCTCATTAAGCCTACGTGCTGATATCAGGACAACTTTCATTCATTTTGGTAATTTATTCCTCATTCACTTTTTTTTTTTAGTCCCAGAAGATTTAAGTGTCCACCCTATATTCACAAGTACTGCTACAAATCCAAAGTTTTCAAATTAACGTACACATATACAGAAGTAGTGTCATGTTCTTGTCCAGGTTTCAGACACTAATTTGTACATATGAACAACAAGGAAATTCCACACACAAAGCAACATATATATGTATGTGTGTGTGTGCATGTGTATGCACATGTGAGTGTGTCTATCACCTACACATACATACACATATATAAACAACTTTACATCCACCAGCCCAGACACAGAAAGCATGGCAGTTAAAATTTGCCACAGAATTTCCATCGCTTGGGGTTTGGTTGGTTGGGGTTTTTTGGTGTGTGTGGGGGGTTAAAATTTAAATAAATTGAATTAAAAATCAAATCCTAAATAAATAATTCAAAAGGAAATGGATTATGAAATACGTATTACAAAACACCTATATGAGGAAAAGATTAGGCTAATAGAGATTAATAAAATGAACAATCTGGTCACATCTTTAGGTGACCAAGGCATAAAAAAACCCCCACAAAAACACTAAGGACCACAAATGAAACAAGTTGCTTGTTTTTGTCATATACTAGTAAATATCACAAATTCCTTTTGCCCCCATGGTTAAAGAAACAGAAGAGTTGGACAGGAGTGAGTGGTTTATAAATGTCCAACTAGAACTATATTACGGCGGTCACCTTTCTATCTCTAATACATAGAAGCCCCGATCATATAAAAAAAAAAAATCTCTCATACATCTAGCCCTCTGACTCCTTGGCTTCAGAGAAACTTAGAGGGCCCTTCCTGCTTTGAGTTTTTTTGCCTTAACCATTTATAAGGTCTTGCCACTCCCATCCTAGCATGGCGTTTTTTCCCCTGGATCATGCCTCAGCAGGAGCTGCCTTCTTTAATGACCTGGCTTTCCTTTTTTTACCTTCTAACACATGAAACAGTTTCAGATCACATAGAAAGCTACCAGCAAGGCCATTACCTGGTATGTGTCACTCCACACCCTGTGTCAGATATAGCCTGGGATGTGGAGGGTACAGCTTCCCGGGATGCCGCACTCGACGATGGAGGTTTGTTTTCATTCTCTCTGAGTTTCTGGTGAACAAGCTGTCTGTGGCACTTATCTAGGCATGGGGCTCTGTCCATATCGTGTGCTTTAGCAGGAACATTTTGGTTGCCTACATGATCTTGATTTACAAAGGGAAGACCGTTGTGTTGATTCAGAGCTTTGACACCAATGTCCTTTTGCTGTTGACAGCTCTTAGAGCTGTGTGTTTTGCCAGCACCTTCTACTACTTGCTGCTGTGCTCTCCTCTCTTTAACTTGGGGTTTGGAGTCAGCTTTGTGGGCTACAGCACTGGAAACGTTCACCTTCTCACATGCTCCCTTGTTTTCATCCAGCTTTTTCCCGCTTTTTGCCTCTGAATAAAATAAGCCATTAATAAACTATCCTTGACAAAAGTGACAGCAAAACAGAGAGGGAATAAAGTAACCCACCATTCAAAATAACCTATGCAGTTACGTACATCTCAAAAGGTAGCAAGAAACCCCCTGAAAGGTATAAAATCCTTACACCAGCAGGCTTGAGACAGCCCTTGTTAATGCTCACGGCTTAATCAGAAGTTTAACTGCTCTGCTGGCTTTCCAGCAGTGTTACAGATTGAACTTGGACTTCCCATAAAGCAAACAAAAAAACTGCAAGGTTCAAGCTCACCGCATCTAAAATCTGAAGTCACTCTCTAGGCAAATATAACGGGTAGTTCAGGCACTGCAGACACATCCAGGACCCTCCTGAACTTGGTACACCCTCTGCCTCCTTAGAGGGGCAGAGATGCACTGAGCAAGACGCCAAGGGACACTGGGCCTTGAGACAGTTCCTCTTGCATTTTCCACAAAAGGACAAGAAGGTTCTTCAGCACCTTCTCATGACAATGGCTGTGAGTATTAACAGTGGAAATTTCTAGGGTAACTCCTTTCAGGATTCAGCATGCACAGGTCACTGGCAATCAAGGCTAGTTCACAACCCTGTGTAGCTTTTGAGTCAGAATTATTTTTGAATTATTATTGAGTCTGCTTTATTTTTGTCACTTCCTAAACGATGAAGCTAAAAAGGGGGTCGCCCATAATTTAAAGGATTCACTGACAATTTGTGAAGACAACAGCATGACAGGGCCTGCTCAACATCACTTTCACCCCTGTTGCAACTCTAGAGGCATTAATAATGGATGCCCTGACAGATGCATCCTAAATAGGAATCTAGCCCTGACATGGCAATGAAACTTGCAGATCAAAAAAGGTATTTCTAATGTCAACATGTCCCTTTTTCAGAGGGCGGGAGGAGGGAGGGCTGGTTCAGATCTATTAAGGAAAAAGAATTTACTAGGTCTGCTATGCAATATTGCCACTACCTTTGTGGTATCTCTGAACAAGTACTGCTCTCTTAATTCAGCTTGCTGTAATTCCAAAGCAAAAAAAAAAAAAAAAAAAAAAAAGTGCAGCCAAACAAAGGTGCTGCTTTTAGTTTCTTGATCTTACAGCATTTTGTGGGGTTTGATCTGGGGGACAGATCATCTTGTGGAAGAGGTAAGAACAACTATTTTCCCAGTACTGGTGGACAACGTTACTTGGTTACCTTTGAGTAATTCAGGCAGTGGGAAATAGCAGGCTATTAATTTCCAGTTTTTCTGCTGCACATTCTAGAGTATGTAGGCTTGTAGCCTGCCTGGAGCGATACGTACCTTCCAGAGGCTTCTTGTTTTCAGTTTGGGTTCCTCTGTTACTAAGTACATGCTTAGGTTTTGCACCGCTCTCCTCAGGCTTATCTTTGGCCTAAAAATGACAGGGGAACACAAAAATAACAGTTATGCCCAAGAGTGTTTACTTCCCACTAGGTTCCTCCAACTACGTAGGTATTCAGACTCTGTAAAATGGATGCTAACACCTCTAATCTTCTGAAATTTTAGTTACTGCTTCTGATCTCCTGAATTTTTAGTTACTGCTATGTTTACTCCCTTCTTCCAATCTCTGCCTGCTTTTGCAGACATACTTCTAAAACAAGATGACACAGAGTAATACATTAGCTCACTGCTTTCCAAAATTTTGACTATCAGAGATTTTGCCTCCTGTCATCTTTACTCATTTTGATTAAAAACCATGACATGTGAAACATAATAGGGAGATTAGAAAAAGAAATTATACTGTATTTCTGTTGCTTTTTGGCTGGTGACTGAAAGATAAGCAATGTCTCTGAAGATATTGTTAATATATTTGTCTCAAGGCATCTAAAGATTCATGATTTGAGCTATGATAGAGGTGATACCAACAAGAGCCTCTATTTTTATGGTAACTCTTGCATATGCACTTGACTTGACATTACAGGTGTCACCTTTGGCATGGTTAACAGCAGACTTACTGTCTTCTAGAAGCAGATTTTTATTTTTAAGCAAATTTATTCCTCCAATTAAGAACGCACGGAGGAGGGATATTTTGTAATAGCACCACTAAACACTTCACACAGCAATATGTTTTAAATCAAATTCAAACTAAATAACTAAAATTTAGCAAAAAGCATTACACAAAAATAGGAAAAGGCATAATGTATTTCTTGGTTGGTATATAGTTAAAATCTAGTGATGAGCAGCCTCCTATCCTTATTTGTACATGCAAATAAGCAACACTTAAAATACTTCTACAGATAACTCTGATTACAAATTGCTGCAAATCAGCCCCTTCATCTGTTAAGTAAAAGCGGTTAAGGATTTCACGCTCCAACCATATAGAATCCACAACAGAGCCTCCCCGCCTCCCCCTTCCCAAAAACCAAAACACCCAAAGAGTAAAAGTAGTAAAAAATCATTACCATTTTTATTACAGCTCTAAGCAAACCTGCAACAATGACCAGGGGTAACATTATTCTCGCGAAATCCTACGTGCCAAGAAAGCCTTGGGTAAGTGACAGTGTAATGCTGGTGGGTTTTTCTGTCTGTTTTTTAAGTAAGAAGTTAGAGGTTTTGGATCCTATGAAGCTCAATTCATAGTCTTTTATTAATTTGACTCCAACCCTGCAAAACTTCTTCTGTAAGTATTCCCATTGCGTCCTTGGAATGCTGTCATACCATCAACAAACAGCTTCACCCAGAAATGAAAACATGACCTCCCCACTTCCATCCCCATACTGAGTAACCTTGCACACTAAGCCAGCTCCATGATAAGCAGCACGCTGTTACAAAACAGCAAAGGTTGGAAAACAGAAACAAGCAGGTAGCAAATTCTTTTTGTGTGCAAACCCTGTGCAATTGTGGAGCTCTTTGGACATGTCTTTACTGCTATCACAAAACAGGCTGCAAAAACTAGACCAAACTTAGCACATGGCTCAGCGCAAGTTAATTTGTTTTTAAATTCACCCGTGCTTTGCTCCACATTACCCCAGCTAGGTCACGTTCATATGACACTTCACTGATTCAAGCCTAGTTCAAATATCACTTAGCAGCCTGTGATCAAAGTATAGACATATCTTGAGGTCTTATAACTGACCTTATGCTCCAATTTCAAAAACTGTTCATGACCAGAAACAAAAAAGGAGAACAATAACGATCATATTGCAAAACTGGAGTTAGCCATTAACCCCTCCGCTTGCCCAATGCACATTGCCTGTTCTACAACAGAGGCAGTGGTTAGAGCCCGCGATGCAGACCTCCAACCCCATCCTAGCCCAGCAGGTCAGTTCACCTCTCGGTCTCTATCTGCCTATCCATACAACCTGGATGAAGTTCTGACCTCCTTCAATCTCCTCTTTTGCAAACACTGATGAGGAGGCAGTGCATAGCAGCTAGCTGACAACTAATCCCGACAGTCTGCTAGAAGTCCACGTGAAACATTTCTCCAGTATCCCTCACATCACCTTCCTTTATTTACATCTCTCCTTACTGCTCTTTTCACTTAGAAACTGACAATCTGGAAACAAAATTAGTTTATCTCTATACTCATCTTCACCTGGCCACTGACATACTGTGCACTGCCAGTTCAGTTCAAGGTGTAAATCCTGCAAAGGACTGTATCTGTCTCCAGGCATTTTGCAGTGACTGCAGGCAGTAACATGTAACAATGCAGATTTCACCAAAAAGTATTAAACTTTTCCATTTCTCCAAAAATTTGTAGACCTGAAATTGGAAATGCAAGCAAGTACAAGCCTCAAGTCTCTCCAGAATTAAGACTGATACCTAATGTATGATTTATTCTTCTCAACACTAATGGATATAAATTCTTCTGTCTCCTAACAGTCTAGCTCACCTGTCAGCCTGTGGCACTTAAAAAGGGAGACCAGGAGAGCACTCCAGCGGCCTGAAAAGGTATGCTAGCATCTAGCATTGCCCTGTTCTTCTAAAAGTTTAGGTGTACCTATACACTTTACAGTTTTTGTGAAAAATATTTGGATTAAGATACAAACAGACATTTGCACTTGAGCGAAGTTTTCCTTACTGTAATCACACCTCTACGTACAAGGGATTCTTGGAATGAACAAACCTATTCCAACTCTTGCAGTATTCTCCCCATTCTTCCCCACTGTGGGATACAAGCCATAGTGAAAACTGAAAACTCCCATTAGCTAAAACTAATTCCAGCTGCCTGTAATTTTTAAAAACAAGGTTAATCAATTCCAAAACACTGTATCAACTACGTACCAGTCTTGCCTGTTCCTCCCTCACCATCCTCAATAATTAAGAAATGCTTAGCAATTGATGGATTTGCAAACAGGAAGGAACTTGCAAATGCAAGACCCATTTGATTTGAGGAGTGAACAATGTCAATGAGTTGCTTAAGTCACAGTTTCATCACAAAAAAGTAGCTAAAGACAACTTAGATATCTAAGGACATATAAATCTGCTCAGTAGTATGACCGTAAGTCAGAGCAGGTTTTAGTAACTGATGTTGTGTTCAGAAGTCATGATCAATCAGGAAAACAGAAGCTTCTTCCAACAAAAAATGCTTCCAGTATGTTACTCATTTTTCACTGGGGCCTCAGTTCAGTCGCTAATTTGAGTAACATTGCTGATCTTCAAACACTGGTAGAAGCTGAATTTTTCTTTACAGTAGCAATCTACTCCTCATACTTGTTACAGGATTGTCTAGCACACTTTGGGAACCTCAGACATAAGACTGTAAGGCAGAGACCAAGGCTCAAAACATGCCTTAAGAGCCTTGCAACTTGAAGGTCATAGCAGTAACGTGTAACAGCAATATTGAAAGGAAAACCTAATTATACGTTATGCAAAAAATTGACAGGAGAGCCTAAAGCCCTGGTACATCGTAAAGAAAAATATGAAGAATAGTAAAACAAAACCAACCTCAACAAGGATTTCCAGCAGACTCCCCTTCTTCCAGGGCACAATGCCTTTGAGAATAAAATCCACTACTTTAGAATTTTTTAATATTTCTCCCACAAATGTAATAACTTTATCCAGAGTATCAACCCTTTTCTCTATCTTTGCCAGCCTGTCCTTATGCTTCAAGGCATCTAGCTGGGCAGCTTTCATCAATTTCAACACTTCTGAGCATATGCTCTGGATATCAGTCTGGTGAGCACTGTCCGATGCCTTTAGGCCTTTTTTCATTGCATCCGTCTCATCAGGAACTGCTCGGGATACTGTTAGCTTGTTAATGCCTTTTTCTACATCATCAATGCCTTTGTTAACTCGCTGCAGTTTGCCTGTTAGATCTTCTTGGAAATGCAACAGTTTGTCCATCTTTTCATTCAAGATACTCAGTTTTTTGTCCATCAGACTTAAATTGTTCACTTTTGTAGGCTGTAACTTTGTCAGGGCATTTCCCTCTGCAAGGTCCAAGTTACTCGCAGACATTCTGTCCAGACAGCAGGATGTCAGATGGATTAGGCTGGCTTTTCATTAATTGTAAATTAGAAAATGACGGTCGGAAAGTTCATCTTCTTTAGCTATTCCTATACCAGACAACCTCACTTATTGGAGTCACTAGAGCATATCATGAGATAGCTACTGCACAAAAGATTTATTTCTGTGTTATCTATTTCTTACCGCATGCTTTCAACGATGGAGGCAATTTGGCACCAGACGGTATTTTCTTGGGCCTCCTTGACGTCACAAAACCATTTAAAATTCTTTCTCGAGTGGCTGTTGATAGGCAAGCATCTTAACAATTGCTAATGCCTGAGCAGACCTCTGGAGGGAGGATTATTTTTATGAGCAGTTTTAGTTCTGTGATAATGAAAAGAACTTTTCATTAGAGCATTTCTCTTCATTAAATAGGAAAAGTACAAAAGTAAATTTGGTGGCCTAGTGCTAAGGCTTGGAAGAATTCAGCTTTGTAGCATGGATGCAGAGTGCTCAGCATAGACACAGAGTGTGCTCTTTAGGTTGGCTGGCACTTGAATTTAAAAATAGAGTACAATGACAAGGATCTGAAATACGTATCTAGCACCAGCATGTCTTTGTCAAGTGAAACTTCTAAAATTAAATCTTCCTCCCAGGCTATGAAAGTAAACCGCATGGAGAAAAAAAAAAAAAAACCAACAACAAAAAAAACCATCTTCATGAAGGCACAGCACAATTAGTCCAACTATGAGCAACAAAATTATTCAACCATAAATCTTATTTAACGGATTTGTTACTGACTTGCTTTCATTTCTGAATGACAGCATGTCTACTACAAAAATTAGTCAGTCACTAGAGAACAAATAGTCACTTTATACTTGCAACAGCCCCCACTGCACAGTTCTGAATGCTTTAGAAACATTAATTAATGTATCCTTACAATGTAGAACGAGAGTCAGTCCTCTTCCACAGAGGATGAACTGTGGCATCAAGAGATAAAGCAGTTTATCCCATGCCAGCCATGACATTGCGTCAAACAACTGCGTCTAGCTCTCCCAGGTCCCTTTTTGCTGCTGTACATAGGTAGAGCGGGGGGGG
>VYZV01005495.1:23938-44950 GCA_013401275.1 Pandion haliaetus | reverse complement strand
ATCGTTCCTCCCATCGAGGTTCTGTGGAACATGTGCGCACTATGTGTTTCAACAACATCTGGCAGATTCTGCTCTAAACTTACATAGAAATATTTAATGGCAGTGGTTGAAAAAGAAAAAATTAATATTTCATCTAATTACATAATATTTATGAGTTATATTTATTAGATAACGATTTGTCTTTGGCTTCTCATGCAAAAGAAAACTCGAAATTTTTTATTATTATTATTCTGTTTCTGGTCATACTACAAAGTACCAAAGTAGGCATGGTCATGCAAAGAAGAAAAATAAAATGAACTCACAAATATTCCTATTTAAAATCAGAGCTCATAATCAGTGCTATAAGGATTGGTCTGAAACTTCCTGCATTTTTCCAAACACTTCTTTCTTAAAATACAAAGAAAATACCAAATTTCATTCAGTTTTGTCATGTTCATGTCTTGTCATGTTCCTGGCTTGCCAGAAAAAAGCAGGCTGTATGCTTTGAAAAAGTTTTTGTACAACATGGAAACAAGGTGACACCTATAGATGATAAGAAAATTCAGAAAACAGAATTTTGGAAAAGAATAAAACCCCTCATGCACTGGCACTTACAAAAAAATAACAATATTAAAGGTGATATATGCACGAGAGTTAGATTATTTCGTTGTTAGTTAGGATTGGATCCCTACACGTTCCACTGAAAAACTTGCCCATATTCAGAATCTAGCTAACCACTAAATGATGCGAGTTCTTGAATGATTATAGTAATTCTGAACTTCCTGATGCTCCTGACTCTTACAGGATACCCCTATGTAGTTGAACGGTAACCAAATAATTAATTTACTAGTTAATTAAAATGTAAGTAAGTCCATAAACCAGGTAGTGATTATGCCACTGAGAGAGTCCACAATTTTCTGTTTCTTTTATCAATGATAGACACAGCTGGCAGCAATACATAAGTGCATTTTAAACTTCCATTATTTGCCTCTGTTGAATATTGACTTATAAAGAAATTACATAGCAAAAGATAATTCTGTTGCTTAAAAATTTATGGTTTTATCATAAAGGCTTTCAGTTTTCAAAAGGTTGCAGAATTCTGCAGGGAATCCTCCCAATCAGCTTTCCACTTCTACCTGTTGACATACTAAGTTTTTGAGAAACCTGTTGCTTAGTCAGATACGCGGGTAGGAAGACAGGATGTTCACACACCTTGTTAAAGTGAGTTCTAACGCTAACTTCTTGTTTAAGATTTACTAGTATTCATGTAGGAATTCCAATGCATATCTTGGTATTCATCTGCCTTAGCAGATGAACATGTAGATTGGTTACGTCAGGAGGAGGTGCTGTTTGAATGAGCCTTGAACGTATCTGTGTACCATACATAAGGTGAAAGGAAGAAGGGCAAAGAATAATATATTTTTTGTAACTATTTGTGAAGTTTTAGTATTCATTGGTGGTTTTCATTATTTACTTATTTATTTATTATTATTATAATAGCGATTACCATGGTATCTCACTATCTGGATGTAGAAACGTATGGTCCATTTCTACACTAGGAAAGTGAGCCCTGTGCTCCTTCTGCTAATGGTGTATGACACCTTTCTTAACCTGCAGCCAAATGTAGCTTCTGTCAGGGTTTCCAGCACCAGTGCTACTCATTTATGGGCTAGGTAATTTTCCTTTTCTACTTACGTCTAATGTCATGTTATTGTTTACAAATGGAATGATTACTTTTTTTGAGACATGGACACTGGCAGAATGACCCTTAGAAACAGTTGCCTGGCAGAAGTACTGGTTTCTTAGAGTATCAAGTACAAGGAAGTTTCCCACCTATGCCTGTAACCTGTAAAGCTACATCAGTTTGAGTCCCTCCTCCAGATGTTTTAGAGTGACAATAGTGATAGGTCTATGTAGATTGTGTCAGTGTCTTTTTTAAAGGTGAATGAAAGTGTATTTGTTGTTTTCCTCTAGCTGTTAATATGTGGCTACCTAGAATTGAAGCTGACGTAGTTGCATTTAACTTCTACAAATAAGTTGAGTTTGGTTGCATTTAACTCTCACAAATAAAACCAGGAATTAAAATAACCCATGGTTAGTCCCTGATTAGAGTTTGGTCATTCTGGAGAACATGTATAAATTGGCAAAATAGAATATATGTCTGCATATATGTATTTAAGCTTGTTTCATAGGTCCTAACCAGAATTTTGGCTTGTAAAATTCCTCCATAGCAGAGTAAACCCAATTTAGAGTGGTTGGAAGAGCACCTTTTGACCTAAGAGAATGAGTGCAACTCAAAAGGAATCAGTTTTCTAACCTGAAATACAGGAATCCTGAAACATACGCTTTGTTTGGCTATTACAGAGGTCTACATTGCTCAAAAGAACAAAACGTTTTTCTTTACCTTGCATGATCTGTTCAAGACATGGGAAGAACAGCCTTCTCTGTTTCAGTGAATAGATATCTGTTGCCTACCTACTTTCTGAGCAGTACGTGCTGTCCCGCACAAATACCTTCTCTCCCACATGAGCTGTACTTTCCTCCTGCTGTACATGCAAATGGCTATATTGGAGCAGGTTGCTCCCGTTAATGTACATGTTTCAGGAAGGTATGCATCTGCCTCAAGATAGTGGTGACTACTAGGATTTAGAGCTCTAGAGTTAGTTTGCCGTGAACTGAACTTGATAAAAGACAATTTATTTATGTAATACACACAACACAGTCATGTATATTACATAAGTAATATATTACATACATGACCATATTATGTACAGTTATACATAGATGACTTTTAAAAAGCTTTAAAAATATCATAAATCCTACACACAAAAGCTTAGAATGATATTCATGAGATGAATCTGGAGCTGTATGTAGGCTCATTTGTTTGAGAGTAACTTTTTTTTTTTTAAACATCTAAAATTTATTAGAACCATACTTTGTAACATCTAGGCAAGCCATTTACCTCTAAAAACCATATTTTTCCAAAGAGAAGTGTGGAAGAATTTCAGAGACATTTTGTTCCTTATTCTTAAGTAAATAAACCCATTATATTGCTGTAAGAGATTGCCAGATTACCTGGAAAAGAGTGCTTCAGAGTTCACATCTATGACTGTTAAAAATAAGATATCCTGAATCATACTTGCGGGTTTTTATAACTACTTAGAGCAATTTTAAATAAAAATATCACAAACGTATTTGTTTTCAAGATTGAGACATTCCTCTAGAAAAGGCTATTTTGGACTGTTTGAGAAGTAAACAGTATCCTCATTCTCCTGCTACCAGTTTGCCTGAGGACAGTGCCTGCTCTGTGTGCAGATTCTGTATTGTTTCTGGTTTCTTAAGCATTTTGTCTTGCAGAAGCCAGGTGCAAACCTTCAGCAATGTGCAAATTAATCTTGTTCACAATCACAGCTAACATAACAGCAGAAACATCCACTGGCAAAAGTAGGTGTTGCAAAATAGGCTAAGGTGTGATGGGTGAGGAAAGGAAATGGAAAAAACTAGCTCTAATAGAACAGTTATTTATATGCTAAGGAAAGAGATGGCAAATGTGTTTGGGTGTATCTTTAACCTCTTGAGCTTTCTAGGAGGATATTACTGACATGAGGTAGAAAGTAAAATCATTGGAGGAAAGAAAAAGCAGCTGTCAAACCCAGAATCTCTGTAGCTATTAGAAGGGGGAAAAATGGCTTTTTAAATTGGAGAACAAAAAGTAAGAATGGCACTGAAGCAGAAAGAACTAGGTTATGGTTAAAATAGTAAATAAATGTAGAGTTTAAAAAGTAGAAGGTGTCAGAGATAGTGAGAGAGAAAGAAACTATGAAAAATGGCAAACAATGAGATGACGTTCTAAAATTATACTGAATACCAAGAGCAAGAGTAAGACAGGCCACAGGCCTGCATGCAACAGGCCTGAAGGGAAGAATAGAGATGAAGAGGATGCTTAGTTTGAAGATCATGTCTCAGAAGAGACAGCTATGCATCATGAATAATTTATAACCAGTATTGCCACTTGAAGTCAAACAGATTAAGCTTAGGATGTAAAAAAATTCTTTAAAGACTACAGATACCATCTTGAAGTTTCAGTTACCAGCTTCACAGGTATAAAGGTAGAGCTTCTAGGTGTATGTAATCACCCTAGTCCAAATCCTACAAGGTATTTAAATGGCTTGCCCTTTTCAAGAGGACACCTTTGAAGAACTATTTATTTCTCAGACAGACATATTCAGGATAAAGTTCACAGCTACTACAAAACAGGTTCCCCTGGGAGTCTCCATTACATGTCGCAGTGTGAATACCATCACATTGTATGTTTTCAGGCCAGGAAGTGCGACCTCTTAATCTTTCCTTAAAAGTGAGGTTATAACACTGTGAATCCCATGGGTTATGTCTTTTTAAGACTTTCCTCTTTTAACATTTGAAAATGTTATGTGCTCGAAAGCTTTTAAAAATGAACTGGCAATTCTGGATCTGAAACACTGTGTGGCATACAGAGAAGGATGCATTTAGAGTCCCACAGGACTGTGATGAGGGAACTGTGGATTGAGCTTTACCACGTAGGCTGGAGTGTACTCTACACATCAGTGATGTAATATGAAGTTGCTGGAAGCTAGATCTCAGTAAGGTCTCCTACATTTTTTGTTACAAGTTATCTGCTGCGTTTGTAACTCCACAGAGAGATAAGGCTGCAACTGGTGCTAGGCACCAGAAAAGGTTAATATGCTCAAAAGAGTCACCCAATGCTTTTTGCATTTATCTTTCTGTGGAGGTTGCTATCATAAAAGACTTAAGGGTTGAGACGATAGGCTGGATTCAGAAATGATGAGGTGGTCGTTCATATCTTGCAGCTGTAGCTTGTTACAGAGATTGTCTATGAGACAAAGACAGTCATGATGTTACCTCAGCTGCCATAAGAGAGAAGGATACTCAAAAACCAAGAGGCAAAGCAAGGAAATTGCAAGCAGTAACTTCTTATACCCAACAAAACAATATTTGCTTTGAAGGGGCTCATGAGTTTCCTAGAAGGGATGTGGATGTGGAAATGCCATCCAGTTTCCTTCAAGAAACCAACATTCCCACCAGGCAAGTGCAGCACTCCTCCTCCAGGGCACTGTGCCCAGCAGCAGGCCTCCCTTCTGGTTCGCCTCTGCTGGCCCCATTCCCTAGCAAGCGCTTTGCCATTCATATGCACATATGGCAGGTGGGAGAGAAAGAGTAGCCAGAGCCAAAAAGAGCATTTGAAATACTTCAGTAGAGTGAAAAAGAGAAGTCAGAGGTTTGGTTTTTTTGTCATGACTTTCAGTTTTTACTGTGGAAATGACAGCAGTGTTCACAAATTGCATGCCAACAGTTCCCAGCCAGATGAATTTTAAATATTTTATTATTTCTAGAAGTAGAATAAGTTCAAAAGGTGACTGATGGTAGTTTTTGAAGAATACTTGTTTTACTGATGTAGTTTCCTCCCTGTTTCTTGATCCTAACAACTCTATGTGAACATATTTTTAAGCAAAGTGAATGTTTGAAAATAAGAACACAGGTGTAAACAAAGTTCTCCAAGCATGAAACAATGTACTTGTTGTTTAGTTGTATTACCATGAGCTAACAACCCTGATCTTGGATTAAAATTCCACTATCATGGAAATTATATCTAGAAGAAAAAAGAGTTTGTATCCCCCAAGTTTGCATTCCCCAAGTAAGTGAATTATAGAATTAGAGCTTTGTCACATCAAAAATATTATTCCTTATTGCCCTTCGCTGAAAGGCTGCTTTTTCCTTTAAATTTATTTTTGTATTCTATTTTAAGTTCTGTGCACAGGTACTACCTGTGGCACTGCATTCAGATAGTCATATTAACAATTATCATACATTTGTCTTTGATTTTAGCTAGTACAGATGAAATAAAGCTCCCTCATTTAACCAACCTAGTCTGAAGTGTAGGCGCTCTATATAAAGAACTTTAGCCTGGGCTGAATCTCCTCATTTTCAGAGGTGCTAGATTCAAATATTACTTTAAGAACATTTGTATTTAAAATTTTTTGCTCTCAAGTCCATTAGAGAATCTTCATACAAAAGTTCAGTATACATTAGAAAATTGCTCTCTTTAATTCCACACACCAAATCCAAACAGTTTATCTGAACTGTGCATAAAATAATTGCCATTCTTCAACCTACAAATATTAGGCTGAATATTTCTCAGATTATTTCAGCTGTTTCCTGATTTCAGTTTAATTCCCAATATTCTAACTGGGATATTTTGGCTCGTAGAGCTTGAGTCCCATCCGGAGGTTGGAATTATAATGGCTTGTGAAATGTAATTAAAAATGAAAAAAATAATGATTAGCCCTTTTTTATGAGCCTCAAAATTGGTACTGTTTAAGCTTTTGTTAAAACTTAGAGAAGCATATTGCTTTTTATCCTGTTCCTCTAAGACAAACCAAGGTTATATTATCTCAGGCCCTCCTCATTTATAATTCTGAAAATATTGATCAATTATAACTATTAAGACAGAAGTTATAAAGTGTCAGAAGGACAGATAGAGGGATATGAGGAACTGTCATATAATGCTATCTACCCTACTGCTTTCCACAACATCATACACTCTTCCTCCCAAGAAAGGTTAAGACATGAATTTGGTTCTTGTTAGACTCCAGAGAAATGACTTAGAGAACACCTGTGAGGAATGCTTCAGCTGCTGGAAAAGCTTAAATTGGCATTTACATGTTCATTAGACAGCAGGGAATTCTGCCACGAGATGCAAATCTATGAGAAATCAGCCCTTCTGCTCACAGAACTCTTCATTTTTCTTACTTCATTCTCCCTAGAAAAAAATCTCTTACCACACCAGGAAACAAAAATCTGTTTTGAACTTTTAAGGATGTGGCTCTAGGAATGAGGTGGGCTAGAGAGAAAGAGATAAGAGCTAGAGATTGTTTTCCTCCCAACTCATCAACCTCATCAGCACATTATGTTTAGGGGGTATGGTTAATTGCAAAGCTACCTAATGAAGAAGAGGTGGGCACCAAAGCTGGCAAACTTAGCAGGGAAATGTCTGCTTGTGGTTGCTTTTATATTGACTTGTTTGCGAACATAACCTGAGCTGTGGTAACTATTGCAAGTATAAAATGATTCATCCTCCTCCACAGAATAGGCACTACCACCTCTAATGACACGCCAGCTGCATTATCCTAGATCAGCTGGCTGGTGGGAAGTTCAACATCAACAGTCCCTAGTCTTTACAAAGCCCTGAAATAATGCCACCATGACTGACTGGACTATGTTCTAACACAAATTGCCGTACCCCCTGGAGGAGGATACTGTGGTACCTTTCCTGTCTGGGGCACTGGTGGGATTTGCTCTTGGCACGTAAAATGAACCAGTTCACGAGTTCAGAGAAATGTCATGTTTCCGTATTCCAGTATTCAGAGGGTTGATCTTTTCCTCTTTCACTTTTCTTCTCTGACTTACAGAGCCATAAGGGATTTTTAATATTTGCACTACTTGCTAGTAATAAATTCTCCAGGTGAAATTCTTTGCTTTTCTTGTCAACAGAGAAGGTGTCTCTCTCAGAACTGGAGAATATCATAGATGTTCTATACCTATACTTGAAAGTCTAATTCTTTTTTTCTGCTAAATATAGTCATACAGTTTTTAACAATTATTATTTTTTAAAAAATAATGATAGGAAAAAGAAAAGTAATTTCTTTTCTTCGTATTCAATAATATTCTTGCTCTTCCCAGGATGACAATAAATAGTGAGAGTTATTCACGAACTCTTATTTCATAGCTCAGATCCTTAGCACTAGAGCAAACATAGCTGGAGTGATAGTATGCTGTCATGATTTGCCTTGGTTATTGCTTTTGCACTTGTACAACCAAAAGTTAAGATAGGCAGTTCCAAGACATTGCTGTTTCACTTTATGATTTTGCAACTGTAGCAATCTAATAGCTCTGTTCCAGACCAGTAATTTGCTACAGTGATATGAGAAAGGAACTTTTGGTGAACTACAAGGATGGTTGGAAATATTCAAACTTGTTTTATTTTGTTTTTAAATAAATGTTACTGGATACCAGCAGAAAATAATTTAAGAAATCGCTACTAGTTCTTTATGACTATATATATATATATTTATTTTGCATAACTAGAGAAGGGACGTTAAGTAAGGTCAAATAGTTTTTGCTATCTGTAATTTGAATGGACAGGGTGTGAACTTACTTTAGGGTTTTTGGAGTGGGGCAAGTGAAGAGGGTTGTTTGGGTTTTTTTAACCCATACACTCACAGAACAGAAGCAACCTTGGATGACTGATTGTTACCTACACAGTACGACTCTACTTCCTCTTCAAACTCACATTCTCAAGATTAAAAGAGAAGAAATTGAGCTTCAATCAGCAAAACCACATTATTTGCAATTGTCAAGTTTTTTGATCATTTTCTTAATTCTTAGAAGTATATACAAGAAAAAACAAATAGCAATTTGTTGACTAGTTCCATGATCATTTCTAGTCACTAGCATTAAGACACACAAAGGGTGTTGTGGTCCTTTATGCATTAAATCTTGCAAAATATTTTAAGATTCTCTTATGTAGGGCATGATACAAGAAAATATTATTACATAAATTTTATCCTGCAGCTCTTTAGCCTTAATTATGCAGTCTTCTCGAGAGTAGCAAAGAACTCACTTAATAGACTGCATCACTTTTTGAGATAAGTGGTGTATTTATAGCTTCTATAATGCACATCAAAATGAGGACGATTATGCCTGGTTTAAAAAGGCAATATTAAAACACATGCTATTTACAATTAAGAATTTATTTTAACAATAAAAAGGAGGGAGTTAATGTTTGTGAAACATAAAATGATAATGACAAATATTTGAACGTTACTACCATGCTTAACATTATGCCACTATATTCTTCTGTGAGAGTGTGTTGTCAACATTATAGGATGGTTTTACAGAATTGTAGATAAAATATCTAAAAATGTAAGTGGAACTTTGTATAATCACAAGGTACTGCAGAGAGTTTTAGAAATTTGTACATACTGTACACATTTTCCTTTAACACCCTAGTCTATTTTCTTTTTGTTTCTCCTGTTTTATTTGGTACAAAAAATTAAAACTCAAAGCTCACTGGGAAGGTCTCTTTACTTCATGGTGTTAAATTAGCTCAATTTGTTTTTTACATGGGCTATTTGACTGGATTTGAGTATTATTAGCTTCCATCAATGCCACCTGACTTGGATACTCTTGTTATGCAGACTTCTATGTCTCACTTCCACTCAGCCTTTCAATTATATCTATTCAAATACAGTGACAACCTCCCCCAACAAAACTGCATCTTAGATAAGTAGGTTACTAAAAATGCTATGTAATGACATGAGATTGAGAAGCTAGAAATTGCACTTCCAAACTGAAGGGATTTAACTGTGTAAGAACAGCCTTAGAGGCATATGTTTATTATTTAGGACATATGTGTACCCCAGGCACATCCAAACTTATTTCAAATGTATCCCCCTACACTATATGCATCATGAATATTAAGCTGTCATCACCTTCAAACATCCTTAATGAATTTGTTTTTCTCCACTGAAAGAGCAGGAAGATGATGAGTAAGGTAAGACAAAGGGAAAAAATGTGAAAGAAATTATCTTAAAATCATTGTACTACAGACATATTTTTTGAACACAAAAAGGGTCTAGAAGTGAAACATCAGTGAAGAAATCGACTATCACTGCTATGTTGATCAATTTACAGGTTACAGAGATTACCTTGTGACTCTACAGCTGAAAGACTGAAGTGCTCAGGAACCCTCCAGTTTATCACAGGACTGCTTGAAGTTTAGTTATTTAAACAGCACAATAAAACATTTATTTATTTAAATCAATAATTTAAACATACTTATTCACGTGAAGAAAAGTCTTCTAAAAATGCTAAATATTCAGTTATTTTAATGCTAAAATAATTGTGAATATACATTGTTCTCTAATTACTACGCCATTTTGTCTAATCCTTTTGAACCAAAGATTTCTCACCACAATTCATTATAACACCTAGCTCCAGTTGCAAAGAGTGGAATTACAGTGATTTTTTCTTGTGATATTGCAACAGTTTCTGTGAAAGTCAACCAGTGGGTGGTGTATGATGATTTCATTACCAAACAGGACTTAAAAAAGGGAGTTGGGATGCTAATACGCTTTGTGTCTGAAAGAGTCATCAGTCGTTATGAAAATACATTTGTAGGGACATTAGAGGCATCACAAAAATTTGTATGCTTAGTTAATGCAGGAAAGGTTTTAAGACATAGACTTACTCACTTTGTTAATTTGCTGATTTTTATCATAAAATTAAAACCATTCAAAATTATGGTTTTTCTTTATTTTTAAATAATTTAAATTTCCTAAAAGATCTAGTTATTTTCTTGCTGTTAAATGAACAAATATTATTTCTTAAAGCCACTGTTCTGTTATATCCACAAAATTATATTTATTACAAAACCAATCTTGCCTTTAACATCTGTGCTTTTGCAGTTACCCTGTATTAGGTTCAGTGGAAATGCTTGTAAGGTTCCATATTATCCCTTATTCTGTGGTTACTTGTATATTAGTCCTTTTTATCCTTACTTGACCTTTCTAAAGCTCAGTTTAAATTGTAGCAAGCCGTGCTTTCAGATACGGCAAACCTTCAGAAAGGCAAACTCAGAAAAATAAACTTGACTGTCAAGAGTCTTTGTTCAATTGGGAAGTCATGCTGGGATGGGTTGAAAGAGATTTCAGGCCCCAACAACCCTTTTCTTCATGGACAGTCATGATTTCACTTTGCTAGGGTGACTCAGTTGACATTGAGCCTAGGAAAAGCTGAGGGTAAAAAAGGGCTGAATTACTGTAACTGGAATTTTAAGAAAGCCTTTAACCCCTCTCAAAAGAGAAAAAATAATGATAAAGGAGCTTTTCAACTCTCTGTGTGATTAGTTAGAAGCAGGTGAACTTGAAGGCCTAAACCTGAAGCTGTAGAGATAACACCTGAACAGTAAAGTCAGATTCTTTCAATCTGTAAGAATTTTAAACGTATGAATTCCACAGGAATAGTGGGCATTTTTCCTGCCCATTAAACCATGAAGATCTAGCCCATCACTGCGAAAGAGATAGGAAAGTTAAGGAGTCTTTGTGCTCTGGATGCTTTTTTGCATTAACACCAAAGCAGTGATGGCCTTTCAATCCTCAGTCACAGCTCCATTGTTACTGCTGTGGCGTGGCAGTTCTCGCTGCTTACCATCAAGCTCTTTCCAAGCAGCTAGCAACATTATGGAAACGTATTTCACATGGGTGCAGCTACACTTGCCGCATAAACTGGAAAGATCCTTTTTATTGTGGTCATAATTGAGCATGGAGCAGAAAAACGGGCCAAACCTAGCTATTAATTATATGTCTAACTTGGATCCACAGTCTTTCTCGTTGGATTTGTCATTTGTTATTAAATTCCCCACTCCTCAGCCTATACTGTTAAGGTGGCATGGATTTTCCTATTGCTCTGCTGTCGCAGGAATGGGTCCGTAGTGGTTTCAAAAACAGCTACAGACCAAATGATGAACAGAGAGGTGTTTGGATGAATAAAGAAAGTGGGTAGGCAACTGCACAGATTTTCTGAAGTCTTTTGGGATGTTGCCAAGGGCTGAAGCAGCCAGTACAGAACAGACCCAAATGCAGTTGACTCGACGAGTCCTTCCCAGCCATTCCAGGAGATGCCCCTGTCCCTCTTGTCTGCAACTCATTGTCCAGTTTCTCAGGAAGCCTTCAGCTTGTCCCCGTCATCTGGTCTGCCTCACAGGGATTATACAAGGATATATGGTTCTAAGGTGTTCTGATTTTGCAGTTCTGAAAAAGTGCATGCATGTAGATCTTGGATGTCTGCATGACAGGGAGGAACCAAAAAGCCTGCTTACTGAATTAGTTCATTTACGCAGCCATGTGAATTCATCTGTAAATACTCATTTGCCACATAATTAATCAACTTGGATAAGAAAATGTGGAGTATACAACAGGTATGGGAGGGATTGAACGGTACTACATATTTAGTCTTTGAAGACATGATCCTGAAACATAAACTAATTATTTTCAATGAACAAACTTTTCAACAGTTATAATTTTAGCAAACATTCATTAATTGCTATGCTATGAATAACTGAACAGATATAAGTATCTGGATTATTTGAGACAATATCGTTATTTATATTTGATAAATGTTTGTTATTCATTATCCTTCAAAAAAAAAAAAAAAAAGGAGTAGTAGTTACCTTAGACTGGTTTTATTCCCTGAAAGCAGTATCAAACTGTTGTAAGCTACCACCATAACATAAATCCCCCTTCTGCTCACAGAATTGTCTGTAACTCCTCATGATGGTGGTATATGAAAATTAAATAGCTCAACTCCTCCTGTGTTTTCTTTCAAATCATTATATGTTGGGTACAGTGATGGAAAAAAAAAAGAATGATTTATAAGCAAAAATATTCCCTGGTGCTCTCTTTCTGGACAGGTGATGAGTATTTGTATTAGAAGTAAAATCTTAAGGTATAGCTATTAAGATATTTTAGAGTTATCTTAAGGATATTAGCTTAGAGCTGAGGATTTCCTTTGAAGCAGCAAACATAAAAAAAGGCCTTTCAGTCCATTGTGTCTGCCTACTGCTTTAAATATTTCACTGTCCTACAGAGACGGTATTCTTTTAGCAAGTATGTTTAAGGTAATAATTTAATATAGCTTTTAAAAAAACAGGGATATTGAGATAAACATTCTCTTAAACCATAAAGAGAACAATAAAATACACAGAACGATTTAATAGTAGGCTGGGTTTTCAGTCCTGAAGCTTATGTCATCATTTGCTCCTCTGCAAAGTGGATACAAAGTATGTTTAAATTCTGTCAAAAGCAAAATGCAGGAACTGGTATCTTGTACCTATTCACTAGGTCAGAATCTTCAGACAGGGAATGTTTTCAATTCTCAGAGGGATCTCCCTGACAATGCCATGTGCTATAATCAACCCATTCTAGAACCTAGAGCTGTGTATGGGGCTGTCAGGGATTTCTAGGCACAGTGGCAATCCACCTATGGTCATTGCTTAATGTCAGGCCTATTTCCCAACACAGATCTTCAAATATGATATGCACCTGTCATATCATATTTTGACTTAATAAAGAAGCATAGGGAGAAGACTCCTGGTTTTTCTGAGCACTGTGAAACCTCTGGAGACTGCATGCCTGCCACAGTTTAATTCATTACGATACAGCATTACAATAAAGTATAAAGTCTGCAAATACATCCTCTTCCACAAAATAATAGCCTTGACCACATTTTCCTGACAAAACAGAAACCAGACCCAGATCTTTTTATGCGGCTTAATAGAAGAATAGCAAGATAAATATTTAATTACCAATTTGACACTGTTTATTAATTATGAGCAGTACACTGTCTCTACTGCACAGCTCCGATTCGCTCTGTAAAACACAGAACAGGAAGAAAATAAAAAGGACTTTACAGATACTAGCTCAACAGTCTTGTGGATCCTCTGCAGATTGTTGAATTGCTATTTATTTATTAGTCTTATAATGCCTTTGTATCTAATTAAAAATTCAGGACAGGCTCTGTGAATAAGCAATAGACAATGTCTGGTCTAAAAAAGGAACTACCCAGTCACAGAAATGAACTGGGAATACCAGAAGCTCCATCTGTCCTGAGTAATTACACATTCACAAACTGTTTTGCGTAGTATTGCATAGTATAGTATTTTGTACATTCAAAAACACTGGAATAGTAAGTAGAAATTCAGTTTGTGTAGTAATTTAATGAAATTCATAGAAACCTACTGATGAAAAGAATTTCAAGATATAAGGTAGTCCTTTTCTCCTGGTCTGAGGTATGATTTCATAAACTCTTCGATTTTAGGGTTTCTACAATCTCCTTAAATAATGAGTGCCAGTGCTGATTATTATGTTTAAAAGCAGTATGTTTGTTTTACTCCTTTGTTCACCAATTACATTTTCTTCCAGACTAGTTCCATACTTCCAAATATTTCCATAGGTCATATTGTCTAAACCTATTACTTATTACACTCTCCTGCACCCAAAACTGAACTGTTTTTTGCAATCAAGCAGAATGCAACAACTATTTGACATCAGTTTTTCACAGAGTAGAGCAGTGACTATTTCTTCCAAGTTTACACACAATACTCTGAGTAATGCATTCCAGAAAAGGTGCTTTTTTGCAACAGTATCACATTCTCTATCCTTGTGTGTTTGTGGGCTACAACAGCCCCCAGAATTTTTTTTCACAACTACTGATCTTTTTCTGTTTGTGCATTTGATGATTTCCTTCCTACAGTCTTTCACTCTTTATTTAAAGTAACTAATTACAAATTTGGGAATTTTCCTATTTTCCTGTTCCCAAATTGCAACATGTCCCTGATCGGTGTAATCCACTTGTCCATTGTATTTTGAAAATCTTACACTTTGTATCACTTGTTGCATTGCAGTAACAATCAGAAAAATTGAAGTTTATCTTTCTTGCTAGTCAAATCTGAATTGAGAGAGTTCTCTAGAAAAACTTCCTTGAAGTCCTTCCTAAGCAATAGACACCTTTTGTTCTATAATGTGATTCTAGCTAAGCTTGATAATATTTTCATTTTGACATCCAAAAAGTGAAGAGCAGCAGCATTTGCTGGTATGATTCACAAGTGGTGGACTTGCTGGACTATTTTCTCACCTAATTGGTTTCTTCTTTTTAATCCACAGTGAATATAAAAGGTCAGAAATTAGATATAGAGTAGTTTTTAAAGCAAAAAAGAACAACTGACGCTCATTTAAATTAAATGTATTGTGCAATACTAAATGAGAATATGGAGCATGGAAAAGCACGTCCTGTGCTAGAGCAGTGATTTTTTAGTTTTCTTCTGTTTATTGTTGCTGCTTATTGTATGATATAACTCTCTTTCTTTTTATGCTAAGTGTCTACTTTCTGCCACATTTGCTAGCTAGTTTTACATGTCCCATATATAGACCATATGCCTGATAAATCACCCACCCTTAAATAGCTAAAGATATGGTAAGTATAATACGAACTCTGAACATGTCAGTAGAGCAACTGGCTTTACTATGCAACCTCAGCGTTAGGTTTAAGTAGGATTTTGTAAATCTGATGCTTTCTTTGTAAGGACTACTCATGGCAGCATCCACCCAAATTTCAGAAGTTGGTGAATTTTTATTCTCTAGACTTTTCCATTAGTTCATCCCTTTTTTATTGGAGACTCTCACTACCATTCAGTGGATGGGCCTTACACTGTAAGCAGAAAAGGTCATGCAAGAGAAATGGTAGTTTCTTAATAAATGACCAAAATATGCACTGTTTGAGCAGTGATTATGGACATACTCCAATAATACAATACATCTTAAACCCTTCTCAGTTTATAAGTGTGTGAGGTCAACTGGAGTAGTTTATATAACTCATATGCTATTATGTCTCAACATGCACTTTATTGCAAATGATCTGAACTAAACCACTGCTGTTTACACAGCATAGGTTGTAGTGAAAAAGCAAAAAAATGTATACAGGTAATATATTATTAAATGTACAGACTGTTTAGTCATTTTAACGAAAAGTTCGTAGGGCAGAAGGTTGAGAGTTAACTTTTCTTAACAGTCCCTGCTATTGACGGATGCTGTTAGCTAAGTCATTTCTTATTGCTTGGTCTGTGACTTTTGAAGAAAATTGGAGTCACACGTGAATGTTCAGTTTGGAGAGAAACAAGCTGGCAATTCAGGATGACTCACTTCAGATAAAAGAAACAGACAGGATGGTTTGTAATATTCCAGTTGCTTTTTTTCTGCTGTTATTGGGATTTGCTAACTGATCAGGGACAGAATTCCGACATCTGGCCCTTTCAGTTGATCTTCTATTTCTGCAGCACATGCAAAGGAAGAGCAGCAGATAAATGTAGTCACTTCAGCAAGTCTGTCAGATCTTATGAAGATTACACTGAAACAATCCTTGTCCTTCTCTGCCCATAACCCAGCACAGATCTCAAATGTTCAGCTGTGGCATGACAGAAGAGAGGTAACAGAGTTTGTAATGACCAGGTCTCAGCCATCCTTTCTGATTCTCTTCTCTGCTCCAGTGACCAGCAAGCATAGCCCTCAGGGACTAGAATGTGTTAGTCACTGGGAGGCATGAAGCTGGAAACAAGAGTTTGTTTTGAAATTGAGTAAATGCAGATATGGAAAGTTTACTCCAGTTTCCAATATCTTAACACTACTCCCAGGTTCCTTCTGTTCTGTAACTGTTCAATCTAATATTCTTTAATTTCCCTGTCTTGTGTTTAGGATGCTCTGGTTTCTGTTGTCATATAAATTAGTTTTGGGGAAGAGTTCTTGGAAGTATAGTAGAGTCCTATTCCCAACATCTCATTAATCTTTCCATTGCCTCCTCCACTGTGGCTCAGCTCATATCCCCACTGAAGCATTGGCAGTGGTACTGTCATTAGTTTGTACCTAAATTCTCTTATATGCAGCACTGCAATTAGTTGCATAAAGTCTCAAGACTTATTTTGGCTATAAGGGAATTCAAACATTTAACTTGTGTAGTCAGGCTGCACTCAGGTTGCTAATAAATCTGTAAGCTTCGAATACTTTTCTTGTCTTTTCTTTTGGGGAAACTCTATTGAAAATGTGTGCTTGTAAGAGAGTAATTTTAGGTAGAGTATGGGTCTGGCTGAGAAATAATGGACTTAATGTAGCTCCCAGCATGCTAGTAAGGCATTTAGGTAAGCAATTAATACTCTTTAGGCTCTGCCAGCTTTAGCAAAATATTTGTAGGAGATGGGCCAGATTCATGATAAACCCTATTTTGTTGAGTTGGGGTTTTTTTCCCACCTTCTAGTTATTTAGATACCACACCTAGATCAAAATCAAATCTAATTTTCTTGCCTATCTGTGGTCATAAAAACAAGAGGAGCAAGGAAAATCAAACATAAGATAACTGCAGCAAGCGGAAATATATACACAGGACTTTTTCCTGAGTTTTTATACTCAGCATGTCTTTGAAAGCAGTTTAACAGGCTGAGTAGCTTTCACAAGCATTTCTTCTTAGGGACCAACTGATGACTAGAGTGACTCTTTGCTGCTTTAAAGTGGATGCTAGCTGCTAATTTTTTTTTTTTTTTTTTTAAAGCAAATTAAAAGGGCTGGTGTGTGTCGTCATATTAAAAACTACTGATGCAACTTTATGGTAGTACTCCGGGTGAGTACTACAGCCTTGAATGGCTATCCCCTGAAAAAAACCCAAAAGGTTTTCTTTTCATGGGAAGGTATATTTTGCTTTCTGTGTTTTACTGTTTGTCTCCCAGTATGCGCTTTCTTCACATTAGTAGAACATTAGAGAGTGCTTTTGATTCACCAGTGGAACATGCACTGAGTCAGTGGATCTGAATCTTGTAGAATGTTAAGATTTTATTATTTTCTATCTCTGGCCAAAAAAAAGTTTATTGGAGAATGGCTAAAGCAGAAAAGGAAAGAAAAAGAGCAAATAAAAGAAACTTGAATTAAGGCTGAAATAAAGTTACTTTTCAATCTGGGCAGGATGGGACCTTAGACCACGCTTGGGGACACTGCTGCCTTTTGTGCTTTGTTGTGGGGGCAGTCTGAGGTGAGATGTACTGCTGTTTATATTTTTGCTTTGAGAGCAATTCCACCATGTCATGTGTAATGGTGGTTATTAGCAGCTATGGCTCACACATGCGCTGCTCTCTTGTCCTCTTTTGCATCTTTATTTTTATTTTCCTTGGAAAATGAGAATGGTCAAATGCTTTCTTGAATACCTGACTAAATAGCTAAAATGGCAGAAGATGCCATAAGGCAAACGTGGCTACAGCTGGGAGGCTTCTTTCCATTTTTGCCCTGCTCATAAGACTAAACATGTCATTGGTGCTTAATGTCCAGTGATTCAGGAGTTGGAACTTGAATTAATTCTCAACCTCTTTGCACTCCAGTGTAATGCACTGCAGGCTCCTCTCAACTATAGCGTAGCTCACTCACCTTTTTAATATAACAGCAATGCTGACCTTTTAAAAATAAAATGGATGGGGATATTTCTAAGGTCAGAATTAAGACAGATGTCTGAATTTAAATCAATAGATTTGCCAGAATAATAAAATAAGGTAAAAATCAAAAGCAACCTGAAAAGAAAAACTGCTTTCATTTCACTGTTCTTTTTGAAAGTAAGAAATCAAAGACAAGGGATATCATGCACATACAAGAATATTAATATGTAATTCCTCTTTACCTCCTTTCTCATGTTCACTGATTTTCTTTCCACTGAGAAATAAAACAAAATGTATGTCTAGAAGAATGTATTCTCCTGCTTAGTTAGTAGGGTTAAAATTGTTATTTTTATTAAACGCTGAGTAGTACCTCATTTATAATTCTAAATTCCATTACTTGTTTCCAAGGAGATAGAAATATGCAGGAGAATTATCTGAGACTGATTTGTAAGGCTGTTCTCTTTAATGAGAGTTGAATGTGCCCTGTTTTAAGAACAAAATAAACTTGGAGCTGCTGTAGTAAAGAGGCTGGGACTTCAAATTTCATGTCTGTGCAGTCCTACTTTCTGCTTCTGGAAGTTGGAAGGGGATTGCAAAATATTCAAATCAGTATCAATTATCATTTATTGGCTCAGCTGTGCTGTTTTCTACACTGAAGCAGGATAGGAAGCTCCCTTGCCTACCCACCCCTTGTAGTAGTGGCTTTCTCCTGACAGTTTTAGGTATTTCTTGGAGGACAAGAATGGACAGGAGACAACAATGTATTTTTCTTCCTGTAAGTTCTTCTTCAGAAATACTAAAGCCTGGATGGTTCCATAGGTATTTAAAAGCCTATAATTGTTCAGTGAATTGCTAATGCTAAGTTCTAAACAGAGACGTCTTTATTTTTTTCTTTCTGTTAATAAAATCCTAAATGAATCTAAGGGTAAACAGATCAGTTGTCCTACCTGAAGTAGTCTTCACCACCTCAGTTGTATTTCTTAATCCTGTAAATGAGAACTGGTAAAGCCTCCAGGACCTGGTGTCTCCCACTTCCACTGAGCTGCGCTTCCACTGGTAAATGATCTCTTCTCTCGGGTAGCCATCTTATTGCAATGGAAAATACAGAATGCTTTGTTTCATAGTCATTGCTAGAATTTTAGTGTACTTTGGGGAGTAAAAATACTATTTTCTGTTTCTGGAAAAAACTGGAGAAGCATATTGCAAGTAAATTATAGATATGTTTTTCTCAAGTTACTTAGTAGTGCCTTTTACTTCATGTCACATTTTATTTTATTTATTATAAATTAAAATAGCACTTGAGATAAATTTTTCAAAAATCAGTTTTCCACTTTTACAGACCCAATAGGATGCAATTTTGTCCATCCTTCAATTATGGCCAAAAAGTCTGCAGCTGGACCAGGAATTCACACCTTGATCTCACTGCAAAATGTCAAGCTCTTGACTCCATCTATTGTAATAGTAAAACACCCATGCACAGAGAGAAAGTATCAGGCCATGAGACTTTGATGCTGAAAGTAAAAATTTCTACTGTCATGCTAAGATATGTCATGGTTTAACCCCAGTCAGCAACTAAGCACCATGCAGCCACTCACTCACTTCCCCCCCTGCCCCCCACCCAGTGGGGTGGGGGAGAAAATCAGGAAAAGAAGTAAAACTCGTGGGTTGAGATAGTAACGGTTTAATGGAACAGAAAAGAAGAAACTAATAATGGTAATGACAACACTAATGAAATGACAACAGTAATACTAAAAGGATTGGAATATACAAGTGAGGCACAATGCAATTGCTCACCACCCGCCAATTGACACCCAGTTAGTCCCTGAGCGGCGAGATCCCCCCCACCCCCACTCCCCCCAGTTTATATACTAGACATGACATCACATGGTATGGAATACACGTCGGGTCAGCTGTCCTGGCTGTGTCCCCTCCCAACTTCTTGTGTCCCTCCAGCCTTCTTGCTGGCTGGGCACAGGAAGCTGAGAAATCCCTGACTTTAGTCTAAACACGACTTAGCAACAACTGAAAACATCAGTGTGTTATCAACATTCTTCTCATACCTAGCTCAAAAACATAGAACTATTCCATCTACTAGGAAGACAATTAACTCTATCCCAGCTGAAACCAGGGCAGATATGGGCATAAATTAATCACATAGGTCCCAGAAATTGTATAATATTTTTATATAGCATTCTTCAATTATATTTGTGAACATATATGACTCATGTACTTGAAAATAAGGTCAAAATAAAACTGAAAACCATTGAACTATGTCTAGTTAAGAACATAATAAATTTATACTAAGTGGTGTTCAGTGTGGGTCAGAAAAGGGATATTTTTAAGCATATTACTTACAGCTTGAAAACTCCAGGGGGCAGGAATGGGCATCCATTGGGAAGTTGTGTAACTGTAGCTGACACTCAGCATCAATTGTCAGCCTGAGGAGAAAGAGATCAGGATATACAGAATGCACTTGAGAAGTTTGTCCTGAAAGCTACATCATGGCAAGCAAAATGAGATTCTTACTAATATGGGATCTGACTATGAAATAGGCAAGTATATATTTTATATATATATATATATATAAAAAGCAAAACTAAACTATTGGTATGTATGTAATAATTTGGATATTCCAAGTATAGGAAGGCATCATGGTTACTGAAAAGCAGCGTTTCTTTTTTGGCTACGTAGACTCTGATCATCTAGTTTCTGGATTGTGTAGTAGAGTAAGGTATCAAAGTTATGTTCCCGTGCATATGAAATGGCAGCATTACTCAGGACTGGCAAATCCACAAGTAGATATACAGGTAATCTCATGAGCAGTGACAAATCTCTGTGTCACTACATGCCATAATACACTAGGGAAATGTATTTTACATGACAAAAATTCTATTTCAGAAATGATGGATGTGAGTCCAAATTTAGACATCTGCATCCAAGACAGCCATCTAGACTAC
>VYZV01005495.1:9380-23541 GCA_013401275.1 Pandion haliaetus | reverse complement strand
GGGGGGAAGGAGCACAATGATGTTTATTTCTTCCGTGAGTCTCTAGGAAAACTGTAGGTTTCTGATCTTTGCTGATTTCTGGGTGCCCAAATGAGCAACCTTGTGAGCTGGGTTTGTCTCCTGGCTCCTGCATGTAGGTGCTGCGTTCAAATGACTCCCCGAGTCTCATACTGTGGGATGCAGAGGGATGCTGTGACCACTAGGAGACACCAAGTTAATGAAGGCAAAAGGAAACTTTTCTGCGTTAAGGATTTAGGAACAAATCTAATTTCTTTTGAAACTAAGGGAAGTTCTGTTTGTGACACAGAAGGAAAGCTGATTCTGTTTGCTAATATTATTCCCCTTCTCTTCTCATTTCCATCATCTTCCGTTTCATTTCAAGATAATCATAATGTGGATCAAAAAATAATTAAGTTCTTTCTTTGGTATTGCCTTTTCTCTGGTGAATACATTTAGCACTGTTTGAATTCGGGATAGGCTCAGTTTTACTGCTGGTTTTAATTTGTTTTCTCTTGTGGAACTGAGTAGTTTTCATTCCCCAGCACAAAGTACAATCCAGGCTTCGAACATTTCCAAGCATGGAGTTTTCTGGGCAACCTGTTCCACTGTTTGACCATTCTCACTGTAAAAGTTTCCTTATGTTTAAACAGAATTTCCTGTACTTCAGTTTGTGCCCATTGCCTCCTGTCCTATCACTGGATGCTACTGAGAAGATTATGTCTCTGCCTTCTTTACCTCTTCCATCCCCTGCCGCCTTTACCCCTACCCACATTACACACATTGATTAGATCCCCCAAGCCTTCTCTTCTCTAGGCAGAATGGTCCCAGCTCTCTCAGCCTCTCCCTGCACATCAGAAGCTCCGAGGCCTTCATCATCTCAGTGGACCTTCACTGCCCTTGCTCCAATAAGCTCACATCCCTCTACTACTGGGGAGCCTAACACTGGACCCAGAACTCCAGATGTGTCTCACTAGCGCTGGGTGGAGGAGAAGGATCATGTCCATCAAGCTGCTGGCAGCAGTCTTCCTAATGCAATCCAGGATGCTGTTTGCCTTTGCTTCAAGGGTGCATTGCTGCCTCACAGTGGTATTGGGTTTGCGTGTGATTTACAGAGGTGGCTTCTGATGAGAAGCTGCTAGAAGATTCCCCCAAGTCTGACAGAGCCAATACCAGCCAGCTCTAAGGTGGACCCGCTGCCGGCCAAGGCCGAGCCCATCAGCGATAGTGGTAGTGCCTCTGTGATGACGTATTTAAGAAAGGAAAAAAGTTGTGGGGCTGCAGAAATAGCAGCTGGAGACAGGAGTGAGAATATGTGAGAGAAACAACCCTGCAAACCCCCAGGTCAGTGAAGAAGGAGAGGGAGGACGTGCTCCAGGCGCTGGAGCAGAGATTCCCCTGCAGCCCGTGGGGAAGACCATGATGAGGCAGGCTGTCCCCCTGCAGCCCAGGGAGGTCCACAGTGGAGCAGATATCCACCTGCAGCCTGGGGAGGACCCCCGCCGGAGCAGATGGGTGCCCAAAGGAGGCTGTGACCCCGTGGGAAGCCCACGCTGGAGCAGGCTCCTGGCAGGACCTGCGGATCTGTGGAGAGAGGAGCCCACGCTGGAGCAGGTTTTCTGGCAGGACTTGTGACCCCGTGGGGGACACACGCTGGAGCAGTTTGCTCCTGAAGGACTGCACGCTGTGGCAGGGACCCACACTGGAGCAGTTCATGAAGAACTGCAGCCCGTGGGAATGACCCACGTTGGAGAAGTTCATGGACGACTGTGTCCTGTGGAAGGGACCCCACACTGGGGCAGGGGAAGAGTGTGAGGAGTCCTGCCCCTGAGGAGGATGAAGCGGCAGAGACAATGTGTGATGAACTGATCGTAACCCCCATTCCCCATCCGCCTGCGCCGCTGGGCGGGGGGCTAGGTAGAGAATCCAGGAGTGAAGCTGTGCCTGGGAAGAAGGGAGGGGTGGAGGGAAGGTGTTTTGAGATCTGGTTTTATTTCTCATTACCCTACTCTGGTTGATTGGCAATAAATTAAGTTCATTTTTCCCCAAGTTGAGTCTGGTTTGCCCATGACGGTAATTGGTTAAGTGATCTCTCCCTGTCCCTATCTTGACCCGGGAGCCCTTTGTTATATTTTCTCTCCCCTGTCCATCTGAGGTGGGGGGGGAGTGATAGAATGGCTTTGGTAGGCACCTGGTATCCAGCCAGGGTTAAACCACCACAACGTGAACGTCCACCAGAATCCCCAGGTCTTTTTCTGCAAGGCTCTTTTCAGCTTGTTGGCCCCCACCCAGTACTGCTGTATGGGGTTATTCCTTCCCTGCCTGGTTCAGGATGACCTTTTCCTTTGTTGAACTCCATGAGATTCCTGTTGGCCCATTTCTCCAGCACGTTGCAGTCCCTCTGAGTGGTAGTGCAACTCTGTGATATACTAGTCACTTCTCCCAGTTTTGTATTATCTGCAGGCATGCTGAGGGTGCACTCTGTCCCCTTGTCCAGGTTGTTAATGAAGATGTGAAGATGCTAAACTGTATGGGCCTAGTACAAAACTGTGGCATACATCACTAGTGACAGCTTTCCAGTCGGCCTTCATGCCACTGATCCCAACCCTTTGAGCCTGGCAGTTCAGGCATATTCAATCAACCTCAATGTCTGCTTACTTAGCTCATACCTGATTCTCCTCCACCAAAGGTAAGTCTTCCTTGCTCCACTTTCCTACTGGTCTTAGGGACCTGGGATTGCTGAAGGCAGGTTTTTACCAGGGAAGACTGAGGCAAAGAAGGCATTGTGTACCTTGGACCTTGGACTTTTTGGTGTCCTTTGTGACAAGGTCCCCATTCCCATTCAGCAGTGTGTCCGTATTTTTCCTAGTCTTCCTTTTGCTGAGGATGTATGTGGAGAAACACTTCTTGCTTTCATGTCCCTAGTCAGATTCAACTCCAGATGAACTTTGGCTTTCCTTAACCTGTCCCTGAGTGCTTAGACAGCATCTCTACATTCCTTCTGGGTCACTTGCCTGTGCTTCAACCTCTAGTACATTTTCTTTTCACATTTGAGTTTTGTCAGGAGCTTTGTGTTGATCCATGCAGACTGCCTGCTAACTTTGCTTGATTTGCTGCTCGTCAAGATGGACTGTTCTTGAGCTGGGGGTGAGTGTGGGGGGAGTGATTCAGAAGATCAACCAGCTCTTCAGAAACCCTCTTCTCTTCAGGACAGAATCCCAGATCTGTGATGACACTATCACATTTCACTTCTGGATTAATCCAGGCTGAATCCTTACTGGTGCTTACTGTAACTCACTAGAACAACTATGTATATATTAATAACAGATAACTGTTCCTAAGTTCTACCAGATCTGTCTCTTTCTAGTGAGAGAAACTGAGGGGTTTGAAGAGAAAGGTAACAAAATCCAAAGAGATAGTAGTGCAGCTAAGTCCAAATTTAACATTTAAAAAGTGGACCTGGGATCTTCTTTATCAGACTGACTTTGATTTGTACTGGATTTCAATTCTGATCATTCCCTTACCTGTTCTGGCAATGCAATGTGTAATGAATGTAAAATAAGGATGAAATAAAACTCCTTTTTGTAATTCAGACAGTTTCAACATTTAAAGGTTGTCTTAACGGAAGCTTCAGATCTGTTCATTAAGATTATGAGTGTACTTTTCTTCAAAACTTTATTTTTGGCACCCAATAAAACAGAAGCAGAAAAAACACTTTGAAAAAAATGCAGTCTAAAACTCAGATGGTCTTCCGTCTAACATATTTGATTCTGTAATCTCATTTATAATGAATTTAAAATTCTAAGTTCTCTTGAACAAATTCTCTCTTTCTCTGCATTTTACATAGAATCAAATATTGTTTCAGATGTAAGAAAAAGCAAAAAAAAAAAAAAGCACTTAGGATTTTCACACTTACAAATTATCTTTTGGACATTGGGAATATGGTATTTGAGTTGTTACATATTGCATATGTTACACTTAATTGTAGGCATACACATAATTATTGAAAAGATGTTTTTTTAAAGGTAATCTATCTCAAAAGAAAAGATATACACATGACTGGGTAATCTGGAAATGAGCATATCAAATTCAGATTTATGAAAATTTTAGTGGAACAGGGCATATCTGTAGGTTTTGGATTAAACCTTAAATGACCAACTCTGAAACAATAAACCTTATTTTCATAAGATATTTCAGGAATGAAATGCTTTTGCAGGGTGGATCTTCGTCTAGCTAAATTGTAATCAATTCAGAATAAGAGGCCTTTGATGTATATAATACCTCCTTTTATACCATCTACTTAATTCAAGGATATTTTGAATTCATCAGTTTAACCCAATAAAAAAGTAAAAGGCAATGTGGACCAAACCAGTGGCAAACTATAAAACATACCTGAAAATGAAGATGAATTACTATAACAATGCTTATATTCATTTTAGTATAGGAGCGTGACTATTGTGGAGCAAGAAAGTACAATCTATAGGAAGAAATAAAACTCTTTACTCTGCCAATATAAAATAAATTGTATGCAAGTAATATCTCCTAAATATTTCCCTTTTTCAGGGTTGTATGCATAAGTAAATAGCAAAACGCATTGTTTTTCCCTTCAGGTTACTGTCAAATTACCTGAATTCACAGGACCTTTCTCTTTGGCTTTTCCTATAGAAACTGAAATTAAAGTCAGGTATAAATACCTCAATGTGTACAGCACTCTGCCATCATTCCAGATCCTGAGCATCCTGTTAGGAGTTGTTATCCAATGAGCATCTGCTTTCTTGGAATTTCGGAAGAATGTATCTGGTATCCAGATCTTCCCAACCATGTTGCTGTTTAATCTGAGCACTTTTATAGTGCTGTTGAACTTCAGACGTCTGTCATACCACGTTTGGGCGAAAAATATATCAATTGTATATTCCTGTTGTGTTAACCAGAAATACTGATGAAAACATAGCACTCAGCATTTCACATAACTTGTGATATGCTTTCCTTAATTTCGTATGAAAAAATGGGAAATGCAGAAGATGACACTAGAACTGATAAAAACAATTTTTAGTCAATTTTTGAAGGCATGGCTTACCAAACATTATTGTTTAAAAAAAATTTATTCTGTTATTTTCCCGCTGACAGGTGAANTTATTACCTTGGGTCTAGGACAGGAAAAATTTGAGCTGACTTGGCTGCCTTAATTGCCTGTGCCCCCCAGTTAATATCATAAGTGGTGAAGTCTCACTTTCCCTGGCACCAATGGGCAGCCAGAAACTGCAAGGGGAATTACAGAATGGAAAAGAGCAATCTGAGATTTCTTTCTACACATGAAAACTACAGGAATGAAGTAGACATTGTGCTAAGGCTAGACCACTTTTCCTCAGCTGTCCGAAGATATAATTAAATTTTTCTGTAGGAACTTTGGAAAGAGGAGAGGAGAGAGGATCTAGGCTTTTTTCTTTTTATCTCTTCGTGGCAAGAGTGGTAATAACACTGGTGAATGGTTTTCCTTATTTTGTAGTAAACTGGAGGTTCAGTTTTATAGGAGTTAAACTGTCACAAATCACTTGAAAGTAGAGCGCTTAAAAGTGTGAGGATATGTTAAAACTGTTATTATTACATTTTTTTCAGCATAGAGCTCAGTTTTCCTGTCTTGTAGATTCATAACTCATATAGTCCTCACATCCATAATAATAATAATGAGATTTTAAAAATAATATAGGTATAGCACAACATTAAAACCAATGGAAGCTTTGTAATGTCAAAAGTGATGGAGGCTTTGTAACAAAGTGAACATTGTAGGAAAATTGGCAATCATTTACCTACCATATTGATAGCATTCACAGGCCCAATGCTATTTACGTACATGTCAGTGTGAATTACTGTCGGTTTAACTGTAAGAGAAACAAGAATCAGTAACGAGTGAAGGTCGAAATCAACTACATGAAAGTCAAACACAGCCAAAAGATAATTATAGCACCTCTCTTGTAGGGCTATGGTTGCCTCACATTTAAATTTATGTAGACAATAAATATAAATTTGCAGTGATATCTCCAGTTTGAAATTAGTTGGAGACCTTTTGAGACAAATTCTTATATTGTTTATTCTATCAGAACAAGTTCACTTATGCTATGAGAACAAATACTGAAAACAGTGTTGTTACCTTAAAATGACTAATATCTGACTGAGAGTATGTATATTTTGTGTCAGGCCATAGCAACGCATCTGACAAAATACTATCAGCAAAAGCAAACTTATTCTTATGATGTCTTGCATCACTCATTTTACACTATAATGCCAAATGCAACATGACTTCTGTTGCCTGCAGAGAATGCTGTAGGTAAGTAACAATGTCATGAGCCCAAAGTAAAAATAATCAGTTGTTGGATTAATTTATTTTGAAATTACTCCCTTGTAGCTTTATTATTCTTATACACCTTGATTAAAACATGATTTTTTTTTCCCCAGATGCTTTTATGAATGCTTAATTCCTTTCTGTTGTGTAAAGTCTTGGATTGGGAGAGTAAAACAAATTCCTCTGCTAATTTACACTATATACATACATTGAAGGTTAAATACTCATGTTATCCCCCACTGTGAAAAATTCCTTAGTTTATAAGCCTCTATAAACTTGTTAGAAACAGCTTCCTTCATTGACCTTGCTGCTCTCTGCTTTCCTCTGCCTGCCTCATCCATGAATTCTCTGCATTTTTCTATAATCTTATTACTGCTGTATCCTTTTCTACAGAGATAGTGGCAGCCTCTTCTGTGCCCACATGGGGCCTTCTCAAACTCAGGGAGTCAGCAACTCAGGGAGATTTATTTCTTTGAGCTGCCTCAGTAATCAGTGGAGAGATTCCTGCAAAAGGCGATTCAGTCAAATAAGACTTTCATTATGAGTCCAAGCTTGGGTCTATATACTTATATTGGCTTGGGGGGGGAAATCTAGGGAGGTTGGCCTTACTTGACTGCAGTTATCTTTAGTGAATCTCTTCCTCTGTGCTCCATTCCCTGGTCACTTCTTGCCCTGCTGTGCAAGCGAGGGCTCATGCCACATCAGTCAGTGCAGATGCTGCTGTTAGAGCCTCTGCCTGTGTCCATCACATCATGCAAGGATCAGGCTGTGTTATCCTCACTTTGGCCTTCCTTTCCAATATATTATTTGTGATTCTCTAACACCCTCACTTAGATACACAAAGAAGATAAAAATATGCTTTTTCATACCCCAAAAGTTAAATTCTGAATGTCCTATGCAGGTGCATCGTTACAAGCAGCCTAATTCAGCAAATGGCAACAGTGTTATTAGATGTCTCAGGATAGATTTAGCAATCTTAATTTATGTCAGCTTCCAAAATCATGACTACTTTCTGCCACTGATGTTTTACTACATTGTATTTTGTTTTCATAACTACTTTGAATGGATTCTTCTTCCTGTGTAGCCTAATAAGGTATGAAAATTCTTTCTCTTCACTGCTTAATCCAAAGTGGTCTAAAAAGGAAACCAACATACCTCCTATGTCAGGTCTCAACTTGTTGTCATATCCTTCTAGCAAGCCATTTAAAATAAGAGTCACATCACTCTCATGGACTTTGGGAGTCAAAACCCAAGTCTTATTTGAAGTGTAATCTTCATAATCATCATCTCCTTTTTGGGTAGAACTGTTAAAGAAATAAAAATGAAGAAATGGAAAACCCTGAATAATACAAATTTGTAGGCAGCCTCTTCAGAGACAATACACACATAATTCAGTTTTTAATAGTACTGTACAAAACATTGAAAAATTGCCTGCTTTCTAAAAGGAGACTCACAGTAAAAGTGTCACATAACACTTGAGGTTACAGTTCACTTTAGCAACATTTCCTTTTAGTACAGCTGAGATCATATTCTGTCTATTTGAAGGAACACCAGCACTTATCACCTTTGGCATGCCTATTTTTTCTCTCACTGACTCAGGTGGGACCTGTTATGAAACAAATCTAATTGTCACTTTGCTTATGCACCTCTCCACCAAAATATCACTTAGTATGTACACAGTATTGTTGCATTACTTCTCTTTGAGAGAACAGTTAGATGTAACACATTACTGACAAGACCAATAATTAGATTCATTCAAACAGTCACACAGCTTTTCTCCACTCTGACGAACTTGAGCTTATTGTGCATTTGGAAAGTTCAGCACAAATTTTTGCCAATGGTTTTCATTTTCACTTTTACTAACCAGAATCCAGAGAGGATAAAAAGTCTGTCTACCATTTTTTTCTGCTACTGAGCAGTATGACAGCTGATCTATTATAATTCAACCTGCTTAGCACAGTAAAAAGGGCAAGTTAGGAATCAAAAATGTGTAGACTAGCCTTAATGGATATTTTGTTTTCTTAAAATCTGTGCCTCCAGTTCTAGAGGAGAACGTAGAAACTACTTTAGCATATGACATCATCAGACATTTTCATTTCAGAATGTCAGTCGTAAGCCGCTGAATGGTGCTAGGCAACTGTAAGTTTTTGGCATAATATGCCAGTGCCCTTCTTTCCTGACCGGCTTCTGTGACAAAGTTTGAACACTGCTGGTTATGAAAAATCTTAATGATACTACAAATGTCTTAAGCCAATGGGTGGAGTTTGGATAAGAATGGGTCAGAAGCAGGAAATTTAATTATTTTCTTGTTTCAGCCAGAATCTGTACAGAAGTGGGAAAGAGCAGAGAAGTAGATTCTCATGGGGGCTGGAAGTCATGCTTGGCACACCAGATTGAAAGCAGACACAGCTGATCATGGTCATGGGCACAATAGTGAAGGGATGACCAGTGTCAGAGAGCCATTCTGTTAACACAGATCTTCGCACAGCTCACGTCTTGCCCACTCCTCCCTACAGTGCTATCCTGCTGCATCCTGCTTATACCTACCCAGAGTAGACGGCCTGAAGGCTTTCCTGTGTTGGGCATTTGGGAGCTGTAAGCCAACTGCACAAATACAACTTAACTACGAAAGAGGCTTTAGCTTCTTTCTTCCCCATGGGCACAGCTGAACAGGGAAGAGCCACAGCATATTTATGCTTCTCTGCTTCCCAGGAGGTGCTGAAGGTATAGTGAAATTTGAAGCAGCCTGAGATTGCGCATAGGGATGTAGCAACTAGGAATGCATAGCATGCACGAAAGAGCCAGTCTTGCATTGCTTTGAATTGAGCTTGGAAGCTGCTAGTGAAGCTAGGTTAATCTGTGCCTTCATTACATGTACTGAGTACCACTGACTGCAGCCTCCAGGCGCCACATAACCCACTCTGCACCAGGGATACACATCTGGGAGCTTCGACTTCCCAGGTAAAGAATAGGCAACCCAACCTTCTCCCTTTGGCTACACGGGCCTTAACCTGTAGTGTTTTACTGGCAATCAAAAGTGGAGTTTTAATTGACAATGTGCTACATAGTATTCTGCTGGTACTGACAAACAGGCCAGGATAATTAAATTGGTGGGGGAAATTTGTTTATTCAGGTGTCTGGAGTTCAAAGATCTAATTGTAATTCAAAGGAACATAACTGAAGCAAGGTTCTCCCTCCTGGAGGAAGGGAAACAAAATCCTTCTAAATAAAGTCTTTGCAAACAGAAGGCATTAGATTATATGTTTTCAGTCTGTGTAAAGTGAATGAAAAAAACTAGTTTTGTGTATAAAAAGCCATACTCCTGTTTTATAACCAATTAAATATATGTTCTCCAAAAAGAATAGTTTTTCTGAAGGGAAAAGAAAAAGTGAATCGAATACAGTCTTTCACAAAGGCAATGTGTTCCTGAATATTAATGTGATGAGAAAGCTTCAAAAGTCAAACAGCTAGTTAATACAGTCTGGTGTACTGGACAGTGCAAGATTAGAGGATGAAAAAGTATGTTTGTCTAGGATTTCTCTCAAATCTAGAACAACCTTACTGACCAGCATCCCTCAGTCACTAAAATTTCCATTTCCTCTTGATAATTATTTGTAGGAAAGAAATAGCTATTTGTTTGCTCATCTGCCGTTTCAAGTCATTTTGGCACTCCAGATCTCAAAAAACAGCAAATGCTTTATGAGATTAGTGTGAGAGAGAGGAGAGGGAACGTAGCCCATGTAACTAGGGAAAAAGGCCACTGAATTCCAGTTTTTATCCAAATTCTAAGTGGATCATAAGTTAGCATGGGTATCCAATTGTCTAAATGTCTGTCCGTGTAAAACTGCGTACCAGCCAGAACAATCAGGGGTGCATCTCTATCCAGATGAGCAGGGCTTTAGTTGTCCAATGCCATTAATACTAATGAAAGTTATAATGACGAAGCCCTCTTCATCTCTTTAAGACTTTCAGATCAGTCCTTCTGATTACATGGCTTAAATTTTGCAAGTGCTTTTAACATCCAGAACAAATTAGACAAAGCCCAGATAGTGCCCAAATGCATATTAAAATCTGTTTTTATTTTTATGACTGCTAGAATTTTTCAAATCTAGTAATATAGGTATGCAAAGAAATGTCTTTACCTACTTGCAGATAACAGTATCATTTTTTGAAAGTTAATGTTTCAGCCACTAATACAAAAATCTCACCGTTTGAGATATTCCTGCTTCTGACACTAATGCCATCGTGAGATGTGTGCAAGACTGCTCTATGTAAATCCAGTTTCCCTATTTGGAAAAGAGATGTCTTAAGAGGGTGAGAACCCAGACTTGAAACTTCAAGTCGTAGAGTAATTAAAGTTAGAAGGTGCTTTTGGAGGTCATCTGATCTAATCCCTGTTCAGTTTGCCAGCTAAGCATGCGTGAGATAACTATGATTACAATGACTTACGCATATATATATAACCATAAGTGTGCCTAACATTCAGAGGGGCTCTTTGTATGTGTCAAATTACTTGAAATACATATTCACAAAGCAGATAGAGGGCAGAAGTCACTACATGCTAATAAGCATTTATTAATTTAGATCAGAAAGTGCATTAATTTGGACTACAGGAATATTTGTGGGGGTGATGACAGCACAAGATTGAGTCATATTTTTAATTTTTTTTTTTTATATAAAATGTGCAAAGATCTATGAACTGGTATTTCACTATAATTACATACAAACCTCATTCTGCCAATGAGGTTTTTAACACAGCAGGAGCTAAAAAGAGTTTTAACTCATGTTTCTTCTCTACCTCACTATGAAATACACATACTAATCCTAATTCTGCATTAAAGAAGTTGTTAATTGATTTATAACATTTCTATAGCTCTTTCAAGTGCTCATTGGTGAGGTGTGACTAGCACAAACTGAGATTACACAAACTAAATGTTCAGGACTGGATTCTCCAGATCTTTGCTAATACACATCATCCATAAGTTTTTTCAATACCATCTGGCCCACATTTAATCATTCATGAAGCAAGTGTAACCTCTGCGGGCAGAGGTACCTACTGCAGGTTGAACTGGGTTCACCAACCAAGGGTTAAAGAACTAATGAAAAGATGCTCTATCTGTTTCATTGGCATAACCTCTTTTACAGACCCCTTAGCACTATAGGCATTATTTCTATACTGGAAATATGTTGAAATAGTAGCAGATTAGTTCAATCAGTCCCAGAGGATATCTCTGCTAACAGATCACTGATGCATTAGGAGAATAATTTTTTTCCGTCTTCTTTTCTGAACCTTGTCCAGTAGACACAGCAAAGCCCGTTACATTAGTCAAAAGTTTTTTTAATGTGCTGAAACACTATTCTCTTAGCAGTCCGAAATCACACAAGTCCATATTACAGTCTGGAAATCCATTCCTCTTTTTAATAGATTCAATATGATTTCTTTTTTGCTTTCATTTCCATGGAAGTAAGATTGATATCTATGTAAAAATAATAATCACTTTAGTAAAATTGAACAAATAATTATATTAATGGTATTTAGCTGTCTTATATTATTATTCTTTCAAGCCCTTTGGCTTAAATTCTTTAGTTCAAAATTCAAAATAAAGGGTGGATTATCTATTTCAAAACTACTGGGGTTTAGTTAATTGCTAACATAAAGTCATCATTATAACTTCTGATGCTCTCTGCTGTTCTATGACATCTCTATATCAGAGACACTCTAATGTAACTTCCAGAAGAATCATACACAGCTTTTCTTGGAAAGACACTACCATATTTTGGTAAAGATACACTCTACATTATTTAAAATCACAGACAGCAGCAATAAGTTTTCAGTCTAAACTGAGAGACAGATTGGGCACATCTTATTTCATTAGTGATCAGTAACTCACAAAGTATATCCCTTTGAAATAAGGTAAATATTTCCTAATCCACAGGAACATCATTTTCATAACTTGTTACAAGTAGTAGAAGGGAAGTTATACTCTTCTCTGATGCAAAAACCTACCATGACTGCTCAGTGTTTCAACATTCAGAGGTGAGGTCATATATTTAGCTGGTCAAAATCTCTATAATTCTAGTGACTTTAAATCAGATATGCCAGTTTGTACCTGCTGTGGCTCTGTCCTTTAACTTTTCTAAATACAGAAAATGAATTTTAACTATTTCCAAGTGTTCTATTAAGAAACTTCACACAAGAATCAATTATCCCTGCTGGAATCTGCCTGCTATTTCATTGCTGTTTACAAGCAGAATCAGAGTAGCCACAAAGTGCCTAAAGAAAAACAGTGGCAGCAGTACTGACTAGCCAACAACTAGTTAGTTTACCTCTAATTAAAAGCTTAAGTTTATATGTCGACAAAATCTGACCAATTTAATCTTTTATACCAAGTTAGGCTATAGAAGCTACAGAGCCCACAACAAAGATTTAATAAACTACTCACACATACAGTGAGCCTTCCTTCCACTTAAAGCACCAATGTTTTCTACCTCTCCATGAAGGACTGAAACAAGGTTTGTTATTTTACCTAACAACAGCACTGTTTAACTTAATGAATAGTCAAGCTAAATTCATTCTCTGATGTGCATAAAAATTACCCTAATCTATAGGTCATACATTGTTCATGATGATAATATGGTCACTGTGAGGGAAGGACATATTCTAAGTTCTCACTGTGGATGCAGAGATGCCGTATGCAGATGTGACATATGAGTATGTATAGAATAGCACATTTGCAGATTACAGTGGAAAACTAACTGTATCTATATTCTCTCTTGTTGACTGCCAATCATATTTTAAGTAAAGCTATCTTAATTGCAATAGAAAATGTTTTCACAAAGCTCTATGCTGAATTCTCTCTCCCCGTTCAGGTTTCTATTCTGTCTATTTGCACTGTTTAAATCCTAAGACTGTGCCCAGGACCATGCTCCTATCTTTGCCATAACAAAGGGTACCTATTTTCTCTTTTATTTCTAAATGTTCATCACAATACCCAACCTTCACTTTCCTCAGGTTTGCAAATCATGTAATGTGAAGATTAATCTCATCCCAAATCGATTCCCACATCAAAGATGGAAACTCAGAATAATGCTTTGCTTAGAGAGGAAAAGAGGAGATCCATTTAGTTATCAGAAGTTCCGTAAAAGGAAATGGGAGACTATGTTGAGAGATTTGGGCTCAGAAATCACAAAGAGTGTCCTGTCGTCCTGCTCCCTCCACCTAGAACTGTGGTGCTGGTGAGACTGTAATTCTGGTGCCTTGGTGGAGCTTTGTTCCAGAAGAGCCTGAAATACTAGATTCACAATATTTCCAGAAGAACTTGTTTCAGTCTTGGCCACTAGAGATTACTAGCTGTATTTTGGCCACTTGATGTAGTCTTGTGGTGAGGGAGGCTGAGGGAGTTCATAAGGAGAAAGAAAATAGCTTTTATCTCTACTTAATGGCTTGGGTAGGTTGGATTTTAGGTAGGTCACCAGTAGAAGACAGTTTATTTCCTAAGCTACTGCTACAGCTATCATTCCATGAACAGTTCAAATCATGTAAAGTATTCAAAAACTTGTCATGAAATGATCACTGCTTAAAAACAAACAAAGCTGAGTTTTTCTGTCATTCCTAAGTCACAGAGGTACTGAAGTATACAAGGAAAAGTTATTAAAATAATACTATAATTCTCATAAATAAATCTCTACAGCTGAAACACTAAGATTAAGTAGGCACTGAGCACACAAGTCTCAAAATGAGTATTCAAGACCCAGAAATCACTAGAGTAGCACAGATGAGTACTCCCAGCAGATGACTTTTCAGTCATCTTTGCAGTACATGAA
>VYZV01005494.1:293-26895 GCA_013401275.1 Pandion haliaetus | reverse complement strand
GAGACAGTATTAAGTATCTTGTAGAAAAGGGCCTATGCAAATGAACAAGCCTGCTTACAACTGCACTTTGCTAAAATCATAAATGTTTCACTTTTTAACATGGTGCTCTGGCATCACACAATTACTTAATTTCAAACTTCTCTGAACTGAATTAGCTACTTCAAAAACAGGAAAATTGAAAGACTACCTAAATTCCAGAGATAATATTGTCTATTATTATTAAGCCAATTAACTTTCCACTAAATAGTACACTCTGAATATTTGTATTTTACAGCACTTATTATAGCTACCTACATATTTAGTCAGCATTCTGTCTACTGTCAAATAGCACCCTTTTGTTGCAGTATAGAGGTTTGGCACCATCTTTACTATGATTGGCTGCTGTAACTCTAATTAATTTACTCACAATAAATAGAAAAATTTTTATTTTGCAAAAATATTTCAGAGACAAAATTTGGAAAAGCTTACTCCGGAATACTCATATCATGGTAGAAACGTGCCCCTTCCAGCGAGATAGAAATAAGTCATACAAACTAATGAAAAAAAAAAAGAATGAGTGGCAAAATATTACAGCAGAAACAAATTCTACAGCAGTTAGAAGTAAATACATATTAAGTTTGAGAGGACTACCTCTTTAAAAGGTGGTTAAGTAAATACTGGGAAGAAAAATCTCTTTAAAAGAAATTAACTTTTTAAAATACAATCAGAAGTCACTAAAGTTCATATGTACTTTCAACACCAAAACTAATTGCATCTCAGCTCATTCTCCAAAGAGAAACAGACATTCAGTATTGAACATTTTTTCATTCTTACAAAGGAAAGAATGATAGCTCTTTATTACTTCAAGTTCAATACTGGGAGAAAAATGCAGGAACCCAAAAGAGAATATTCTGAAACAGCTAATGTCTCTCAAAAAGTTAGATGAAGCCCAAGAACTGCAGTGAATTTGCTGGGATTTTTTTTTTAGTGCATTTTTCTGGGTGTGAAATTTTTTTCAACCAAGTACTGGTATCAGACAACTGCAATAAGGTAAATTCAAAGAATCCCTACATTATTATGCAAAGAATTAAACCTCATTCCCACCTCCATCCAATCTCTATACTAAAGCACAAGAGACTAGAATTTAGAGTATTACTTAATTTAAAAAAATGTTTTAAAGTATTAAGGGAAGCATTACCGAAAGACCAAGAAGTGAATTTTCACAAAGGCCACAATGTTTTTTTCAGGACACTTTAGAAAAAACCCTAAGCTATTGTATCATAAGCACATAGTAAGGCACATAGTAAGAAATTAAGTAAATACACAGTAATTTAGGTATTAGACATTATAGTGGTACAAAAAACCCTTGAGGTTTAATTTTTCTGCTCCTAAAGATGACTTTAACAAAAATAGCTTCTTAAAAACTTGTCAAACCATCATAGACCTGAATATTTTCCAAAAGACTGTAAACATTTTATTCTTTAAATATATGTAAAAAACTCTTTGAAATCAGGACTATTTTCTAGTCTTATTTTCTCTAAAATACTATTACACATCACTTCGTAGTAAAAATAAGACATCAAACTTCCATTCCATGGTTAAGTCAAGCTAAGTCTCTGATACCACATCTTGAAGAAACTCCTCAAATACTTTTTTACTCCACAGAGAGAAGGCACTGCCTTTTCTCTAATAATTTAACCCATATGAACAGCACAGACTTTTTGTTTTCAAAAAAATCCCTGGTAACATAAATACTATTTAGAGGACAATCACAGTCAGTGCTTGCTTTTCTTCAAGAAACCCAAGCACTATTTCACATTCAAATTAGTGTTTAATCTGTGTAGAGTAGATTTGCCATTTTGTTAGAAATATTCTTTGTTTTGTATATTGTAAAAAAACTCCAAATATTTTGTAAGGCTGATTTTGAGCAAAATCTAGAACGATGGTCTCTAAGTATAATTTTAAGTAGGAAATTTGATGATACATATTGTTGCTAAAGCAATTTCACAGAATCATCTTTCTGTGGATGAATATTAAACTGTGATCACATACTGGCAGCTAAACTCAGGAAAGATCATTACTTAATTCTTTGTGTATGAATGAGCTTTTTCTTTTAAGAGACAGAGCTGGTCACAGCTGTTTCAGTCCCTGTTGGAAGATTTTACTAAAACTGTGATGCAGTCTTAAAGGAAAGTTCACAGAAAAGTCAGATTGTAGATTTTGAGAAAGAAACTCGGAGGTGATGGTTTTCTCCAAAGTCATGATTGTGAAGCTCAATGAGAGCTTCAACTGCTTCTTCCACAGAGCCCAGCTGGATAAAAGCCATTTTGTAACTGTTCCTGAAGTACAATAAAAATCATTATTAATCCTTACCAAATTTTCATTGCACTAGCCAACACAAAAAAGTGACAAAAGTACTTTTTCAGCCACACCACACACACTGAACACTTGTACACTGAAAGAATCAGAACTAGTTATGCACCTGCTAAAATGAGGAGATAACAAAACTATGCAAATTTTGCAGATCAGTGGCCTACAGCCATATCGTTCTTCCACTACACTGCACTTCAAAAAACATGGTCGAAATAAGGCTTGAAGACCTGTAAGAAACACTTGTATTGTCCATATATATGGGATTATTCTAGCAGGTATGGTCATGCTAAAATAATGCTGCCAAGCAACTTTAATGAATATTAGAGCAGATTCATTGTCATCTTTTAAATGACATATTACATGTACACATCTTGTATTTCTTTTTAAAGAAGTGAGTATTTACTTCCTGTAAGCTTATCTTACTTTGAACACATGTGGAATTTGTCAAAAGGCTGAAAATTTTTCATTTAATTATGCTAATATAGTATCCCATGTAAAATTTTAAGTTTAGAATTATCATAAAAATTGGCAAAAGCTGTACAGCTATGACTATAGATATACACACATGGAATTTCCCAAAAAAGCAATTAGCCATCTTCCAGGATGGAAGCTTGCTCAGCATTTTTACAAGAGAACTTACTGGAAGAATTTGAAGGCTTTCACAGTAGATCCCGTACTGGCAAAAAGGTTCTTCAGATCATCAACAGTAACAAAAGGCCTATTTAAAAAACCAAACAAAATCAAACCAAAACCCCCTCAACTTGTAAAAGAGAACAGAGTTCTATGATAGTATCGAAATCTCAATTCTGATTTCTAAATTAAATTTGAACAACAAAAATTATCTTCACCAACTCAAGCTGTGTCAACACTTTAGACCAAACTTCTTGGCTTTGACACTAAGATTTAGCACCACAGTGTGCTACAAAAATGTTTCAGATACTGTTATGGGTTTGTGTGGCGCGGTTTTCCTTGGTGGCAGGGGGAGGGGGGCTGCAGAGGCGGCCCCTTTAAGAAGCTGCTGGAAGAATTCGCTGCCCCAAAATGTCGGGCCTGCACGCCAAAATGTCGGACCCGCCTAGAGGCGGGGAGTGACGGTGGTAACGCCTCTGGGAAACATATTTAAGAAGGGGAACCGGCAGTGTGGGGGTAGGGAAACGTGAGAGGAACATCACTGCCGATACTGGAATCATGGAAGTGGAAGGGGAGGAGGAGGCGCCTGAGGAGGCTGATGGCCCTGCAGCCCATGGGGGTGAACGGTGGAGCGGAGGCTCCCGAAGGTGGCCGTAACCCCATGGTAAAACCCGCGCTGAAGCAGTGTGAGACGGGAGAGCAGCCCGCGGAAAGGACCCGCGCCAGGGGAGTTCGGGAAGAACTGAAGCGCGCGGAAAGGACCCGCGCCAGGGAAGTTTGTGAGGAACTGCAGCCCGAGGAAAGGAACCACGTTGGAGAAGTTGGTGAAGGACTGTCTCCCGTGGGAGGGACCCCACGGTGGAGCAGGGGACGAGTGAGGAATCTTCCCCCTGAGGAAAGAAGCGGCAACGACGATGTGTGGCGAGCTGACTCAACCCCCATCCCCTGTTCCCCTGCGCCGCCGGGGGGAGGAGGTAGAAAGCATCGGTAGTGGAACTGAGCCAGGAAGGCGGGAGGGGTGGGGGGAGGTTGTTCTGATGTTTGGTTTCCCTTCCTAATACCCTTGTGTTTTGTTTTTGTTTTGATTTGTAGTAAATTAAATTGATTTTGTTTTTTTCCCCAAGTTGAGCCTGTCTTTTGCCCGTGACCATAAGTGGGGAGTGATCCCTCCCAGTCCTTGTCGTGACCCACAAGCCTGCCTTTATATTTTCTCCTCATCCCAACGTAGCCAGGCGAGGGGGTGGGGGGTGAGTAAGCGGCTTCGTGGTGCTTTGTTACCGACTGAGCTGACCTGAAACCACGACAGATACACTCTGCTGCTTTTCATCCTCTCCCATTATTCTGTCAGTTAAATTCAGATTGCATAAAAATCACTTATGATCTTAAACTGTACCTTCAGAAATACCTTTCATCTTGTAATTACTGTGAGTGTGCTTCACACATTTTCAATTTGGAAACTTTTCTATTTAAGTCAAAAAGCCATATTCTAAGCTTTTTTTTTTTTTTCCCTTATTTGGACAAAATTCCATAGTTTTCCCTTTTCCCTCCCTGCACAGCTGCTGAACAAAAGAAGCCTGTAAAAACTTATGTTTGGCTGTCACTCTACACATTGTCCACAACATTCTAGATGGGAAAAAAAGGTTCTCCTAAAAAAAGTTTTAAAGAACAAGCTCCTTAATGCATTTTTTTAAAAACAACTTCCCCTCTATGTAAGAGGTCTGAATTCTATTAAAAACTAGCCTTTAAAAAGTGTTAGAATAATTAAAAATTGTATTTACATTAAATAGCGATGCCAGTGGTGAATTTGATGTAAAGTAACTCTAGTACATTATCTTCAAAACCATGACTTTAATCTTTGTAAAAATGTATAACACAGGACTTAATATGTGAAAAACTAAAGCATATTCTCAAGAAAATGTAAACTGTTTTGAAACTCATTAAGAAGAGCATTCAATCGTTTATCCTCTTTGCTAACAATAAAGAAGTGGTAGTTAAAGGATTCACTTATTGTTAATTACACAGCAGAATGACCCAAATTCTCAGGAAACTATAAAAGGCCAAGGCAATTTAAAGTTTATGTCAGACTTTGTAACTTAAGTACATAACCAAAAAAACATCTTTCCAAGAAGATCACACATGTCAATACTCACGGGATGTTGGAGAGATGCAGGGTGGCAGATGGAGGAAAGATGTTTTGGAAGTTCTTAGAGCCAGGCTTCTTAAAGCGATGTAAAGGGCTGTTGCTGTAGTCCTTTGTCAGACCTTGGTCCTGTTTTCCCTCCTGAGGAAGTTGAACTGCCTGATATTTTGAAAGACTAATATGGAGGACCTTCCCATAAAGCATCAGTCCATTCAAGTAGCTGATAGCTAACAAGTGGGAATATAATTTGAGCAGGAATGAAGGGAGGGAGGAAAAAAAAAAAAAAAAGGATTCTTTGAGTACTGTCTTCTATTTAGTGTCAGATTTCACATTCTAAATTTAAACTGCAACTTCCATGTCACCAGGTGGGCCATGTCATAACATTGTATTTAAAACAAGTATAAGGATGTAATATAACCTCCAGTCTAAATGCAACAAAAATGCAAAACAGCATTTCAATAAAAAGCAGTTGATTATTCTTAAATAGCTAGACACAGGATAAACTAAAGGAAAATTGCATAATGTATTATTAAGATAAACTACAGGAAAATTATGTGAAGTTTTATTTCTAACATTTGCTGGATTGAGATTCACAGGATTTTTTAAACCCCTATAGGAAAATAATCTGTTTACATGAAAGCAAACAGATCATAATCAAGATATACAAGGAAGGGTTTGTATGTAATAGTAAAGCATCACAATGATGGGATTTAATTTGTTTATGCTCGTCACTGACATATGGCAAATTCCTCACCTATATCACACTCATGCTAGGCTGAAGCATAACTGTGCCTTAAAAATCAGTACCTAATTGAGCTTGGAATGCATCTGCCATCTGAATCAAAGCATTTTCTTTCTTCTTAAACATTATCTTCACACGATACACATCACCATACACACCTGTGGAAATCCAGAAACGAAATTTGACCAGAACATTACTACAAACAGCACAAAGACAAGTCTGTTTCTGTTGACTAACATTAGTGTTACAAAGAATGATCACCTGATTAAACAGGTTGGTTAGAACATTAGTATGAAGGAGAGCTTTAAATTTTGTATATTATGACTAAGATCCTAGGCTTTTTCCCATCAGAAAATAAAACTGCATGTTTATGTTCAGCTTTTAAATAATGCAACATTGTTAAGTCCTCTTAACAGAGGCATATTAAAATACTACTATGACAACAAACATTGTCCTCTGCAACTAACATACATGCCAATTCTGTACTCCATTTCCTCCAATAAAATCTTTGTTTTTTCATCTTACTTTGCTTTCCCATTCTTTGTAGTAAACAAATTGGACAACACACTGAAATTCTTTTGACACTGTAACCATTTTGCCTTTTTGGTACCTGTGGCCTACAACTACTGACTCAAATTATTGCCATTTTGAAACCAACACATTCTTTTGTGAGTTTTCTGGACAAGGACAAAACAGTGGAGCTTGCATTAACCAGCATGTGTCAGATAAATAAAAAGAATGCTAACTATGTAGTTTCTCAAGGTATATTTGACATATCTTACCAAACAGGATGAAAAGTCCATATGGTGTGATGGCCTGTTTAAATGATAAAATAAGTATATTATTTTTAAAGGCATGCAAATAAAGAAATCTATTCCATCAGTGCAAGGTAAACAAAAAGAATGGGAGAGATACTGCACACTAATACATAAACCTGTCTCTCCAAAAGCCATTCCCTGCAATAACTACGGTGTATAGTGTTCTTGTTGATATATTATTTGCTATGCACATATAAAATATTTAAACAAGCTAACACTTCAGCTCATGCATTTTCATCAGTCAAGACTCAGTCTGTCATGCTGAAGAAGTTATTAATATTTTAAGTGCCTTAATTATTTGAACTTAAGTCTTTCCAGGCTGGCAGTTCATTCCCTGAAAAATGAAAAACATTTGCTAAACTAGAAACAGAAAAGAGCACTCAAAAACTCCTTTGTATTTTCTAAACAGCAGACAACACCTACAAAACTAAAACCATTTGCTTCAAAATGTGTTTGCTTTGTCTTCAGTTTTGTCCCCATCTCTGTACATGACCATAACAAACTAAAGTGATATACATACTATTTAACTTTTTATATATGAAGCATATAAAAAGTTGTATTTAAACTGTTTTCAATTAGAAGCTGTGAACAGAAAGCTAAATATTTAAAGAAATAATTTTTCTTCAGTGATTTTTAATTAAACCCTTGTGTATCAAGACCCCCAAGTACCAAAGAATATAATTTACACCCTAATGCAGCCAAATCTTATTCAACTGAGGCAAAGATTTTGCCAGTAATGGGTATTAAAAATACCTGGATATCATAAGCACTACTCAGACTCTCTAGCCCTATTCCTTCTCAACTCATAACATTTGAAATGTTTATCAAACATACCTAAATTATTTAAAAACAGAAGATACTGCAGCCTAAGTGTAAGCCCATATCCTTTTATCAGCAGCATTTAGTAATAAGTAACAAATACTGTCAATGTAAAATTTAAATGCTTCTATAATTCATCCTTATGGCCCAAATGTTTTAATTCAGTTTATTTAAAGAAATTTCTTAACCAAATGAGACTGCAATATCTCTACTAAAAATGTTTTTTGGAAGACAAAACCAGCTAATTTAAAAGTCACGAGGGAATGTTCAAACACACACTGAAATATAAATCAAAATAAAGTTAACCAGATTTTCTGTACACAGAAAAAGAAGCGACAGGGCTCAGACAACCACTACTGAAGAACAAGTGTTAGACAGTTGCCAAGAAATATATTTATGACAGTTTATATTTCCAGCAATTAATGTTGTTGTACATTCTTATTTTTTACCTTTTAAGAAGTTGAGCATTATTTAATGCATTTATGTTGTATCATGCATTGCAGCACAAAGTTCTACATGACAACTTCTTAGATATGATTAGTATTTAAGTAAAGCAGCAATGTCCTAAAAATAGCTTTGACCTATGCTTCACACATGCCTATTCTTAAAACACACTCTCTTTTAAGACTCGGAGAATCATCTTGCATAATCAGCTGCAAAAAGCACATCCACAGCAATCATCAGAAATTAACTGATAACATATTTTGACAAATCAAAGAAAAATTGACTTGTCTTAGAGTCCTAATCTGCAGCTGTTTCTTTTGATTCTTACTGTGGAATTCAGCTATTAATACAAAAATGGAAACACAGCAATTACTTAAAGATTAAAGTAACGGGTACTGGTCAACAGATTTTTAAATCTCAGTAATATGAAGATAACTTCCATTTTGCCAACAACTCCTAATTGTATCGGTTTTATGGTTAAGTAAATCTAATGAGTGTGTAAAACAAACCCAATAGAAAAATTCTTGTTTGATAGCGCAAGGTTTTGATAGCAGTGGAGGGTGGTGGTTTACAGGGGTGGCTTCTGATGAGAAGCTGCTAGAAGCTTTCCCTATGTCTGACAGAGCCAACACCAGCCAGTTCCAAGATGGACCTGCCACCGGCCAAGGCCAGCCCATCAGCGATAGTGGTAGAGCCTCTGATAACATATTTAAGAAGGAAAAAAAAAGGTGCGGGGACACAGAAACAGCAGCCGGAGAGAGGAGTGAGAACATGTAAGAGAAACAACCCTGCAGACACCAAGGTCAGTGAAGAAGGAGGGGGAGGAGGTGCTCCAGGAGCCAGAGCAGAGATTCCTCTGCAGCCTGTGGTAAAGACCATCGTGAGGCAGGCTGTCCCCCTGCAGCCCAGGGAGGATCACACACGAGAGCAGGTGGATGCCCGAAGGGGGCTGTGACCCCATGGGAAGCCCGCACTGGAGCAGGCTCCTGGCAAGACCTGTGGATCTGTGGACAGAGGAGCCCACAGAACAGGTTTACTGGCAGGACTTGTGACCCTGTGGGGGACCCACGCTGGAGCAGTTTGCTCCTTAAGGACTACACACCATGGAAAGGACCCATGCTGGAGCAACTAGTTTGTGAAGAATTGCAGCCCATCGGAAAGACCCACGTTCAAGAAGTCCATGGAGGACTGTCTCCTATGGGAGGGACCCCACACTGGAGCAGGGGAAGAGTGTGAGGAGTCCTGCCCCTTAAAAGGATGAAGCGACAGAAACAACGTGTGATGAACTGATCGTAACCCCTATTTCCCATCCCCCTGTGCTGCTGAGGGGTGTAGGTAGAGAATCTGGGAGTGAAGCTGTGCCTGGGAAGAAGGGCGGGGTGGAGGGAAGGTGTTTTGAGATTTGGTTTTATTTCTCATTACCCTACTCTGGTTGATTGGCAATAAGTTAAAGTTAATTTTCCCCAAGTCGAGTCTGTTTTGCCCATGACTGTAATTGGTTGAGTGATCTCTCCCTGTCCTTATCTCGACCCATGAGCCCCTTGTTATATTTTCTCTCCACTGTCTAGCTGAGGAGGGGGAGGAGTGATAGAATGGCTTTGGTGGGCACCTGGCACCCAGCCAGGGTCAACCCACCAAAATTTTACATGACTGTAATAGAACTGCTTATCAACAGTCAAGTAGAGTTGTGTTTTAAGCCATGGCCTTGGTAAAGCTTGATTTTTACAAGAGATGTACATTGCTTTTAATTAAGCACAGATCAATGTATAATATTTTAGTAACAGGAGTAAGCTTATAGAACAGTCTATGTAATTTCCAGTGCAAAAATAACTATCCAAGTTGTCCTGGGCAATTCTACTGCCAACACATGAAAAAAGTCTGTGTGGTACTATGAAAAGTGAACATGTATTTATTAACTTTTAAAAATGGATTTACAGTGATGTCAATAGCAAAGTGCACCTGTGTTCTTCCTCTCCAACCTGGGAAAAGTTGTGAAACTAGAAAGATCCTATCTTTCTTTGAACTGTACTTGATTTGGCATGCTTTTATCACCTTTTCTCTTCCCTCCTGTTTGTCTAACTCCTCATGATTTGTAACAAATGAAAAATTCTTTGGCTTCTCTAGTGATGAAGTAGCACACAGAGGAGTCACTAACAGAAATACCAGTAAATTTAGTCATAATGTGTGTTGTTTACCTCTTCAAACATTTCTCACATCTGACCATAAACTTTTCTCTAATTACTAGCTACACTGTTAACATAGGTTTCCTAAAGTAAATTGTTTTAGGAAGCTTTTCACTGCCGACTGGAGTTTTTAAACCTCATCAATATTGTAAACTACCTCAAACATGAATAGAACTGCCCTATTTTTTATATTATCAGCATAGAGTTTTCCTCTCTTACTCCTTCAGCTAATGTCAATTTGCAAGAAGGATTCTGGCAGTTGGTACAAGTTGATACTTGCATCAGTGCCACCAATCAAACTTACTTCAGGGTTAAGGTTGCTGACTAGTAAAACAGAATTTTCTGGACCACCAGTAGCACCAGGAAAAGTCATCTGTCCAGGTGTGATGACTGCAAAAGGACCAAGTGGTCCAGGAATACATGGAACCGGAACACCTGGAAGGGTATCAATAGCATCACTTGACATCTCAAAGTGGAAAAGACATTTTAGAAGACAAAAGCAGGTTATGTTTGGCAAAACATCAATATTCAATTAAAAAAATGCTTTTAAGGAATTTAGCTATTCAGAGTATCTAAGCAATAAAGAAGGAAGCACCTCCACTTCAGATATTAAGAAATATTCAGCTACACCAACAGACTCAAACAAAAGGGGACATAAATTGCAGCCCAAGAAAGAAGAAAAATAGTTTAGCACAAAGGTTTATCCTGTGCTAGAAAGGAAAAGATCACTGATTCTAGAAGACTCTATATTTCTCATTTTATAGCTAGAAAAGGGGAGGCTTCTTCCTTCAGCTTTGAATGTCATTGAAGTCTTCTGATTCTTAGCAAAACAGATGCTTAGTTTCTTCTCTTGCAGGTAATCTTTATCATGGCATTTAATTTCTTTGCTTATTAAATGATAAGCTACCTCAGCATATCTTTTTAATTACAGAAGGTAATTTTACTGAATAATATGAGAAAGAATCAGAATGACTTAAATCAACATTGTGTTCTGACTGCTATATTTGAAAACAATTTGCTCCGAACACAGGTGTATTCAGATACACCACTACCCCCAAATGCAAATACCACATTTTTAGAAAATAGAAACTTACCAGCAGGTTGAGAAAAGCCTACGGCTGGGGTAAACCCAGCAGCCCCTGAATATGATGAGAAGATAACATTTGGGGTGCCTAGAGAGAGCAGACACACCTAATTAAAAGAGATTTTCAAATTTTTAGAAAACAGAAGACCAGCAATGCAAATCAGCTGTTGCTATTCTGACCTTGGTCCATGATTACCTTTTTTATAAAACTTCTGGGTTAAAAACTGTCATTGAAATCCAAGATTCTATGTTCTACAATGACAATTTTCAGCTACTTTTGAAGGCAAATATTCTGATCAGCCTCAATGACCCTCTCTAAAGCGAAGTCAGGGCAAAATGTAATTTAGACAAATTTGAATAGGAAAGCACAGCATAGATTAGTATCCTTTAAAGTTAAGATACCTGTGGTGCAATGTTCAACAGTTTTTATTCACACAATGGAAATGCATTCCAGACATTTTCTGGAAGTAAATACGCTCAAAGACATTTTGCAATGATGAGATACAACTATTTCCTAGAACCAGTACGGGCTAAATAGTACAAACAACTACAATGAATCTGAGGTTCTGAATTTTACTAGTTATTGAGATGCATAAAGTACATGTATTTTGCTTTTTAAGGAGATTTACTTTCCCAGATTGTATTACTTCATAAATAATCATTGTTTTCTATAGGTCTCCTGGTGATCACAAGCATTAAACAGAGTTGGAGCACCAACATATGGAGAGTCCCAGCCTTGAATATAGCTCAGTGATTTTGGCATTAGTATGTGGAGTTAAGCGCTACCTGGGGCAGCACACAAACTTGTGTTCTAAGAGGCAGTTAGATACAAGCTTGAGTTGTGGTTTCTTTCATATGTTAGCACACTAGATTTTTTTAAATGGGGCACATATAATCTGCAAATACATCCTACAAAACTGGCAATATGCCTGCTTTACTACTCAGACCTCCACCATTGACTAAAATAGCTACATTTACTAACAGATGGTTATTGACAGGGATGATACAATACCAGAAGAAGTATCTGTTATGAATTACAAAACTAACAAATGAAACAGACACCACAGATCAAGTATTCATGAATACTGCATCACATTACACCTCCTCTTATCTGTAGCAACAAAGTGTCTTTCATACAAACAACTGAATACATTTATCACACCAAAGCAAGTCATTGTGTTCTTGAAATACACACACTGGTGCATTATACTGACAAATTCTGGCAATATAGGTATTAATCACTTATTCACAATCCAAGAATGGTAATGGAAACATTAATGAAGAAATAGATAAAGCGCTTTTGTTCTGCCAAATAAGACCTGCATGTTGCACACTGATACCAAAATCAGGCATGTAAAAACCGCCAAACAGCTAATGCAGAAAAACCTGGAATTCTTTGTTGCATTTTTTTATGTATAAAATCATTTGCTTCATGGCTGGCAGCTAGCTTTCAAAAAAAGCTAATTCATGCATCTGTGCTTATGCTGACTAGGTGAGGGAACTCTAAATGCAAAACATTCACAAAATCTGCTTGAAAGTGCAGTATCTTTTCCATCAAAAACAAAACAAAGAAAAAAAAAGAGGAAATAACAAGTTTCAAGAGCAATTCAGTTTTGCTGTTAAGATAACTTCTACTCTACAGAAAAAATTGATGTATTATTCTGATAGTTACCTGCTTTATCTTAGAATTCTCCATCAAAACTATGTCCACTAGTAATAACATAGGAAGTGTAAGTGCTGACATGACTCCCAACATCTTTTCCTCATGTCATGCAACTGAGGATTATCAGGACATGCTATGGCAACATATGCATGTTGTCACCACTGACAGAAAGGCTAGAAGCATGCTTCTCCCAGTCTACAGCTATTTTTTTAAAAGAAAAATACCTATGCAGTTGCTTCATTATGACTGCACTACAAATTTTGATACAGACATCAGACTCTTCATTACACCAGCTCCTCTGCTGTTCTTACTATTACAGAAAATTTTCACACTGAAAATGAGATTGCTAGCAATGACAAGCTTGGAAGAGTGAGGCAGAAGGAAATGGATAAGTGTTCATGTGTTACCCTCCAAAAGCATGTGTACAATGTTATCTCTACCCTACAAGCAAGGTTGTCCTTAATCTATTCTAATTGTATTTTCCCCTTTCGTTGACTTTTCAAATTGTGTAAGTCTAATTAACGAGAACATATCAGATCTATAACAGCATGTTTCCACGATGCTGTATGGCAAATACTCAGAAAAATTATTAAAAAGGTTGTACATTATGTAAAGATCCAAGGCCTACCTCTAAGAGGACCAGCAAAAACAATAAAGAAAGTAGTGAGTGCAACAAAGCCAGCTATCTAAAAAAACAAACCAAACCCAGTATCTGCCCTAGCAATCACAAAAAAACTGAAAGAAAAAACTGAATTCTTCCCCAGGACTTGCTACTCTTCTAACCAGCTGGACAGCACTTAGATACCTATTCAACAGCGGAGATAGTTCTTAGCTGTGTATTATTGCTAATGGTTGTCATTAGAGAGAAAGAAAACCAGCTAAAATCACTCAAATTGCATTGTGAGCACTTCTGCCAGGTCAGATTAATCTGTTTGTTGATTTGCATTATTACCAGAGTTGATTAAATGAGTATGCCTGAACTATTTATGCAAAAAAGGCTTCTCCAGTGTGGCTTCAGGCAGACACTGTCTCCTCTATGCCATGGAAGTGACTTCTAAAATTCAAGAAACTTTCTAAAATTTTACCTTTTAGAAAGTGACTACAAAACATACATAAATAAGCATAGCATTTCTAAGTTTCTTAGTTTCATTTGTTACAGCTGGCAGTTATCCTAAAATACCAACGAACAAGAGCTAACAGCCTTAAAACACTTCTTTTCAAGCAGCTTTAGGCAACCAGTGTCAATTTTGAATGACTGACATTGACCATTCTGATATGTAACATTTATTATACTACCTGTATGAATGATATTTCACAGCATTTTACAAATGTAGCTTTTTGACAACACTTTGACTTTGCCCAAGAGCATTCCTCATGTTATAATTTCAGATACTCATTTATCCTGAGTAGGACTTTCTGCTTTCCATACAAACTTTACTGGACCTAACAAACCAAAATGTATGCAAAATCTACCCTTCTATGAACCCAATATGAAGCCAGAGCATAAATGCAACATGAAAAGCATAATGTTCTTATTGTGTATTTATCACTAAAAGTGAAGGTTTCTTACCAAAGGCAGGAGCTATGTATGGCTCCGGAGGCAGTTGGCTATCACCATAAGGAAGGTCCTGGCGAGTGAAATCTCTGCTTTTCTCATTGTTGTACCTTACCTTAAGGCTAGCTAACTTGGAGAAATCAATACGCAGAGTGCAGCATGCACTGTAAATACAGTGGCCATCCAGAGCCTGAAGAAAAATAAGTAAGTTTTCACAGACAAAACACATAGTGTGTAAGTTTATTTTATTTTCACCCCACAACTGTATCCAAACTGAAACTCATCTTCTGTTTTTAAGGTGCTGCTTTTAAACACGAAGTAGGCAATTATACTGCCACTATCCTTACCTAAACATCCTCTGTAAAGTACTAATGTAGTCCACTAATTAGTAAGCATTGTCACCTTGTGGCAATGCACAAAACATAGCTTTAAGCATGACTTGTCTTTCCAGCTTTGCTTCTAACCTTACTTGTCTCCCACTCAACTCAACACACAATATCAGATGTTAGTAGTGATACTAATTTGGAGGTTTTTATTGTACAGAACTGTCCCTTACATGTGAAGGTTCTAGATAACATGTGAACGTTCTAGATAACAAGACTTAAGAGGAGTGTCTGAGGGAACTGGGGTTGTTCAGCCTGGAGAAAAGGAGGCTGAGGGGAGACCTTCTTGCTCTCTACGAGTACCTGAAAGGAGGTTGCAGTGAGGTGGGTACTGGTCTCTTCTGTCAGGTGGCTGGTGATAGGATGAGAGGAAATGGCTTCAAGTTGCACCAGAGGAGGTTTAGATTAGATATTAGGAAAAATGTCTTTACTGAAAGGGTTGTCAAGCATTGAAACAGGCTGCCCAGGGAAGTGGTGGAGTCACCATCCCTGGAGGTATTTAAAAGACACATAGATGTGGCGCTTAGGAACATGGTTTAGAGGTGGACTCAGCAGTGTTAGGTTTACAATTGGACTCGATGATCTTAAGGGTCTTTTCCAACCTAAATGATTTTATAAAATCCATCTTTTTAACAGCAGATATGCTCAGAGAAATCGCTGAAGTAGTATTTTCTGCCTATACCAGTCATAAAAGAATCATGATGGATGAAGGTGGAAAAACCACTCAAAAGATACTAGTTTGTTATAATTATTTAATATAATATAGACTGAAATTATAATTTCTCTGAAATAAGGTATAATTTATTATTAATACTGTTCTTTAAGAAAAGATGCTATTGCTAACAAACAGGCTATAATCCCAACTACCTTTACTAATTTCCAATATGTACTTAATCTCTAAAACACATAAGAGAATTTACTTACTGGACCAAAGTGCAAGTAGCAGTAGATAAATATTCTGTGCCTTTAATTTTGAAGCTGAGAATAAAGTCAACTTCAATAACAGAAGTAGGGTAAAAGTTCCATTCACTCTAGTCTTTCGGTAATTTTTTTTTTTAAAACTGAATGCTAAATACCACTTAATACTTAGCGGAATATATTCTTCTATATACCTTCTATGGGAACTTTCAAATTGATTTTACTTATTTACTAATACTGAGTTGACCATATAGGTTAAAGTGAAATACAAAGTGTCTCAGGCTTAGTTTCAAGTAAGTGAACTATTTTATTTTCTGTCTTTATTTTTTACTTCACAGTTCAAGTATTACCATGTGATGATTTGTAACACTGCTGTCGCTTCTGCAAAAATCTTTGAGGTCTCAGCCCTCAATATTTAATTATCAAACTACTCCCAACCAAGGAAATTAACAATATTTTCTAGCAACTAAAATATGTAGCTATAACAAGGAAACTAATTCTAAAAGTTGTTTTGAAAAAAAAAAAAAAAAATGTATTGGGTTTATGTAGGGAGGTTTTGGTAGTGCGGGGGGCTGCTACCCCTCTGTAGGAAGAGGCCAGAGGCTGCCCCATGCTGGACAGAGTTCCAGCTGGCTCCAAAACAGATCTGCTGCTGCCCAAAGCAGAGCCAGTCAGAACACTGGTGACATCTCTGTGATAACATGTTTAAGAAAGGGTAAAAACCACTGTGCAACAGCTGGAAGAGAGAGAAGTGAGAAAAGTGTGAAAGAAACAACCCTGCAGACACCAAGGTCAGAGAAGGAGGGGGAGGAGGAGGTGGTCTGGGCGCTGGAGCAGAGATTCCTCTGGAGAAGATCATAGTGCAGCAGGCTGTACCCCTGCAGCCCATGGAGATCCACAGTGGAGCAGATATCCACACTGCAGCCCGTGGGAAGGACCCATGTTGGAGTAGTTTGTGAAGGACTGTATCCCATGGGGAGGACCCACACTGGAGCATGGGAACAGTGTGAGGAGGAAGGAATGACAGAGACAGTGTTACGGAAAGACCACAACCTGCATTCCCTGTACCCCTGTGCCACTCAGGGGAGGAGGTAGAAGGGCTGGGAGTGAAAATGAGCCTAGGAAGAAGGAGTAAGGGTGTAGGGAAGGTGTTTTTGCTTTTGGTTTTGCTCCTTACTATCCTACTCTATTTTTAATTGGCAATAAATTAAACCAATCTTCCCTAAGTTGAATCTGTTATGCTTGTGATGGTAACTGATGAGCAATCTTCCTGTCCTTATCTGGACCTATAAACTTTTTCATTTTATTTTCTTGCCCCTATCCTGTAGAGGAAGGGGAGTGAGAGTAGCTTGGTGGATGTCTGGCAGCCAGCCAAGGTTAAACCACAACAGGAAATACACCTAAAGTAGGTGAGCTGTTCTTCATTACTGAGAACATGCAATTGTGGATACAGCACGTTTGAAATTAGGAAGTTTAAGGTGAAAACATTGATTACTGAAAATTTCTCACTGAAATTCAAACAAGTAAAACATGGAATATTTATCTATCTCTGGGCATTAACTACACTACACTTAGTATTGAACCTCACTGAAAATATTCCATTCAGTTTGAAAGGCAAAAGACTGTGGTGGACTACAGTTACCATCCATCATCACTACTGACAGGTCTGATTTTTGTTTTGGTAGACTCAGGCAGGTCTTGGGGTATGTGCTGTGCATTTATGTTTGCAGTTGATGATAGACTGCTATCCTCTTAACTAATGAGGGATGGCAAAGTTATTCATGTTCAACAAGACTGTTAGAATGATGAGAAGTTATAAAGTTAATGATGAAATTATGCCTAATGTTCCACCCTTACCTGGGGAAAAAAAACCCCAAACAAAGCCACAAAAATCAAGCTGAATACATGATACTTACCATTTTGGCAGAATATGCATTCATTGGATCAGCATACTGGATCAAAGCTTGGAAAAGACTGTTCTTAGTGAAGGTGATAATCTTCAAGACAGATCCAAATTTAGAGAAAATCTGAGAAAGAAAAAATATGGACTTTCAGAAACAATCAATAATTCATGCACACTAAAACCTAGCATTTAATACTAGTTAATACTAATTAATAATTTAATAGAATTATAAATTTCTGAAAATTATTTCTTTTGTGAGAGCTGAACAGAAATTGAGTGAACTCAGATTTTTTTTCAGGTAAAAAAAATAAAAAATAAAAACAAGGCTACAAGAAATGGGGAAAAAGGAGAAAATTTCCTTAAAGTTTTAGCAATGACTGTTCAACTAAGAGCAGGGAAAGCCAGCCGAAACAGGCATTTGTCCAATGTCTGCAGAGAAATTGTGGATAATCAAAACTGAGGTTTGAGAAATGGACTTTCATAAGTTAGTTGAGGTGGGAACTGCAAAATACCTTGTAAGGTATCTACCTTTACATTCTGTACTTCATACAAATTCTGCAAATTTGGTGACCAAAAATACATCTTAAATAGTTGATATGCCTACAAATGAGTTACACAGACCCACTGTCCTAACTAGAAGAAAAAGAAGGAAAGAAGCAAGACAAAGACCTAGTTTGGGACCTACCCCTCTAATTTACAATGGAATGGTATTTGATTTATCGCAAATGCAAGCATTGCAGAAAAATTTCAAAAAGTTGAAATTAAATATATATACACTCAAAATGAGAGTGTGCACTACATGAAGGTGTCTATACAAAAGCAAAGCTACATAGAATGAGGAAAAAAATGTATAGCTAGGACGTATCATGCAAGTGCAGAAAAACTACCTCCAAATTAACAGTGGAAGAGGAAAGGTGAGTTTGGGAAGTACAAGCAGTTTTAGAACAAACTGTTAGAATCAATGCAAAGTCAGAAAAGCAGAACCCCCCAGACAAGTATTAAGCCTGGAATGGAAAGAAAGGCCAGAGATAAGGACAAGCATCTCTTGCCAGCCTATTAGGCCTAGAATCATGGATGCAAGACACACTGTCCTAGGCCTTTGTGCCCAGGTTTTCGATCTCTCAGAAACAAGGTTTTTATGCTGCACTCATCGTTTTGTGGTAGAAGACAGAACACAAACTGTTTTCACAGCAGTTTAAAATTAGCCATTGAGTACCTGTTCATAAAGCACTTCCCCTTAAGAAAGGCCTAAATACAGCTTCTGAACATTTGTTTTTCCATGTTTATCCACAAGACTAAATAGACCTTTTTAAGATAATGAAATTCAATGTATTCCTGTTTGGTTTTAATCCTAAAACCCACTGTATATATCAATTTTGTTTCTGCAAAGATAACACTGAATATTCTGTTTCTTCTAATATTTTAAGGTGAATTGTGGTAAAAGAAAGTGCTAGTTTCTTGACAAGCAGTTATAATTTACAAAATATAATCAAAGTTTTGGATGACAGCTTGCCTGCTAGTGTTCCACATGATGCTACACTTATAAGCGAATATTTTCATTTCCATTAATCTTACCACACTTACAAAGTAATGTTACATTGTAACTATCAGGCACAAAATGCTGCTTTAATTAGAGGAGATTGTCCCTTGTTAAGAACCCCAAATAAGCTCCCTTTTCAAAAATTGCTTAGTTTTCTAGACCTATTGCAAAAGTAGTTGTGTGAAGGTCATTGGGCAATTCAAGACTGAAAATATAGCTCTGCTGCACTGAAGTAAACATTAATCAAATTAAATTAACATGAATCTCCTCTTCCACTGCCTGCTTAGTAAAAAACAACAACAAAAAAACCCCACAGAAGCTTAGATCCAGGAATTGCTGTTGCACTATTGAACTAGTACAGCTCCCATAACCATAGAAGTTTGTTCTCAGGTTATTCTGAGTGCACTAATAATCCTAAACAGTTGACATAGTATTTGCACGAGCTCAATAATGAGTGAACAATACTCACAGATACAAACAAGAGTTTAGATCAGGCAAATTACTACATCAAAGTGACAACTAGTATACTAGTTAATCAGTATCATGGCAGGGAGATATAGAAAAAGTGGAAATATTAAGTGGTAAGATGAAAAATAAAGTGTTGGTAATGATCAGCTATTGTGCGAGATGATAGTAGAACAGCAACAATCTTTTTCCAGGACTGCATGTTCTTGTAAAAACGTTCCTGTTATTTTAAATCACATTAATTCAAGAAACTCATATTTGGGGCATGTTTTTTTATTGCACAAATTTACTAGTAATAACAAAAGCTTCAAGTATTAAACCCCTTGCACTATCTGAAAAAAGTACTGACAAATCCTTCAGTCACAAAGAAATAGTCTTGTAAAGTTATTGTTTTTAAACTTGGAGTTCTCAACAGCATAGTACAACCCCTAGCAGGAGTTACGGTAATGTCTTTCATAGCTATAGCCCACCACTATTTCAGGCTTTCAGAGGTAGTTAAAGTAAACGGCATTCTAATAGTTGATGAACAATCAAAAACATTTGTCCAAGCAACTATACTTGCATCAAATCATAAAAGTGAATATAAAACCCTAAAATATAATCCAAACTACAGAAGTTACTCCATATAAAGAGTGCTAAAATATTGGTCCATAAGTTCATAACAATCAGTATTTCACTAACTCATCATGTGGGCATAAATTAGAAATAAAACCTCAAGTTTGTTGCTGCTTCCCCAGAAACCAAGGAACTTGAAGAAATGAAAGACAACATGAAAAACTGAGTACAGAAGCTCTGTTTACTTTGATTTTTTTGTGCAAAATTGATTCAAGCCTAGATCCCTAAATTGCAACAAATAATTTTAAAGTGACAGTCCTCATTCAAGCAATTAGGTATGCACAGGTACTTAAAAAAAAAAAAAGTTTATTGCTTTACAGCGGCAAGATTGGAACAGATTTTAACTATTTTTTTTAGCAATCCTCATTACCTGAAACAGCACGTCTAAAGTGACAGGGTAGAAAAGATTTTCAACAATGATCCGAAGAACAGAACCTTGATTTGGAAGGGGCCCACCTTCAGCAACGGGAGTACTTGTACTAGCTGGGTTTTCAGACTGCATAGTATTCATAGCTTGCAATGCAGTTTGGGTACTCTGAAATCATGATACAGCAGAGACCACAATTAACTTACACACACACACAAATTATTCACATTTAAACAAAGTTCTCTTACAAAGAAAAGCATGTAAAATGCATTTAAAATGCAGCTTTTAAAAAACATATTACCTTTAACTGATTATCATTTCAAATCCCATGTTAATAGCTAAATCAATACCTCTTCCTTCCCTTCCCCCTCCCCTAAAAATAGTCACATCATACTTTCACAGAATTATGACTCTCTTATGTAGTTAAACTGTCACTACATTGTAATGCCATATAGACACAATTTTGCTTTGATTCAGTAAGCTTTTGTCATTCTAGAGATTTTCCAGCAAATCAGTATGATGGCAGCATTGTAACAGACTAACAACCAGTCAGTGTACCAACAACTATTTGCTCTGCTTTATTAGTATTTAATTCTCTTCAGGAACTAAGTTTTGCTGAGGATAAGCTTAAAGGTGCATACACTGCTCTTTTTGCTGAGCCAAGGTATCAACCACAAAAAAAGACCTTTAAAAATCTCATTCTTCAAACTGCCTCACTGGGACTTTGGAAGTCTCTACGCTTCTTTTTGATGGGCTTTCCTCAAAAAGCTCTTCAGACTACCTCTGAGAGCACTATGGAGAGATGTTCCTTTCCAAATGTAGTGTTGTGACTTGAAGTCATGTCTCAGTAACACCGTTTCCTTGGAAGATGGACTGAACAGGGCACATGGTAAAGATGTTACCCAGTTTCAGAAACATGTAACCCTGCAAAATAATCTGTACTTCAGGCCTGAGCCTAGACACCAGGTCAGCAATGTAGTGTTCAGCTGCTCTGCTAGGGTCTCTAAAATTTAAATAAAACTCAAAAGTAAGAGTTATAAGTGGAAAAAAAAAAAATTAAGTAGATAATGTTGGTTTTATAGAAGGACAAAGTAATACTCTGAGAAACGGATACAAGGAGTCTTATTTGCAAATAAGAGTATAGCTTTCCTGAGGCTGTTACGTACACTACAGCCTTTAAAAAAAAAAATCTTATTTTATTTATTTTTATTTGCAGATAACAAACCAATCCAACAATCTTGGATGAAGAAAGAGACAAATAACATTTATTAGATTGACAAGCTTGCCAGATTTCAGTGGCTTTTGTGTCAGCACAAATTAAAAATGAGCACTGATTTTTGCCCCAGTCACTACTTGCAACTTTCTTACAGAAAACAGAATCACAATACATAAATTACATAATATGATGTATGTATCTAAATGGCAGGTCAATTGCAATTCATCCAGGAATCAAAAAATCCGAACACATTTCAACTACAATATGATGGTTTGTATACTTTGATCTTGTCATGCACAGAGTATCTCCTTGTTTAGAGATCAGGATTTAAATCAGTTATCTGCAATATTCAATCCATATTCTTAAGAAATTAATTTTCAGTACTTCAGAAATACAAGGCAGAAGTTAATTCTGGTGTTTGGCATGAAGTTACAGAAAAAACTGATGTTTTATCAGTGAAAATATCCATTTCATTGGATCTAGGGCTCTTAGAATAAACAGTCAACATTAAAAAAGATAACACTTTTAAGAATAAACTTGAACAACTTAAAGATGATGATTTGCTATTCCTGAGTTTGGCAAGGCCTTGGAAGAGTACCAACAATAAAAATCTTACAAAGACAGGTTACATGACCCCTCACAATAACATCCATATCTGACAAAGTAAAAAATTTCAGAAGAGCTGCTTTTTTGGCAGAAAGTGGTTCATCATGTATCAGCTGCGTTTGCTCTTCCAAATGTGTTCTTCAGATAGCATCTACAGACCCATGATTAGCAATTAACTTTAAGAAAACACAAACATATAAAAACAAAGTGGTATGTTTTTGTGGTATTACTGGTACTATATTATGGACGCAATAACATGGGAAAAAGAAAATCAAGACTAATTGCTCAGAGAAAAGATTACCAGAGAAGACATGATATTTTCTTCGTATTCTGAAGCTATTGAGAGCTGTTACCTAATGTTAAAACTTAGGCATGGCAAAAGTTCTTCCAAAACATTTTGTAAGCAACTGTTTCTAAGTAATGTAGAATATAATAACAGAGTCACCTACAGCAGGCTGCTTAGGACTGTTTCCTGTCAGGTTTTTAGCTTATCTGAGGATGGGGACTCCACAACAACTCAGAGCAACCCATTCCAATGTTTGACCACTCTCACAGTAACAAAGTTTTTCCTTAAGTGGATTTTTCTGTATTTGAATTTATGTCCATTGCCTCTTACACTGTCACTGAGCACCACTGAAAAGAGTTTGTCTCCACCTTTTTTAGTCCTCCCTCACCACATATTTGCAGACATTGGTAAGATACACCCAAACCTTCTCTTCTTCAAGCTGAACAGTCCCAGCTCTCTCTGGCTCTTCTTGTATGACAGATGCTCCAGTTCCCTAACCACCCTCATGGCTTTTTGCTGGATTTGCTCCACTATGTCCATGTCTCTCCTGTACTGAGGAGCCCAGGACCGGACACAGCATTCCAGATGTGTCTCATCAGTGTTGAGTAGAGGGGAAAGTCACCTCCCCTCAATGGGCCAGCAACGCTCTGCCTTCTGCAGCTGAGGAGGCTGCTGGCCCTCTTTGCTGCAAGGGCATGTGTGTTGCCCACCAGGACCCCCAGGTCTTTCTCTGCTTTCCAGCTCGTTAGCCCCAGTGTACCATGGTACCCAGGGTTACTCCTCCTCAGGTGCAGGAATTGGCATTTCCCTTTGTTGAACTTAAGGAGGTTTCTCCTGTCAGTCCATTTCTCCAGCTTTTCAAGGTCCCTCTGAATGGCAGCACAACCATTTGGGTTGTCAACTACTCCCAATTCTGTGTTCTCAGCAACTTGCTGAGGATGTTCCCCATCCCATCAGCCAGGACATTAATGAAGATGTTAAACAGAGTTGGACATAGTATCAACCCCTAGCGTACTTCACTAGCAACTGGCCCCCACCTGGGCTTCATGCCACTGGTCACAACCATTTTAGCCTTTCAGATCACTTCACAGTCTACTTATCTAGACTGTATTTAATCAGTTTGTCTATTGGGATGTTATGGGAAACAATGTTGAAAGTCCTACCAAAGTCAAGATAAACAACATCCACCAAACCAGTCATCTCACTGTAGAAGGCTATCATGTTGGTCAGGCATTACTTCCTTTTCAAAAAGCCATGCTGACTTTTCACAACTACCTTTGTATCCTTAGAACATTTGGAAATGGTCCCCAGGATTAGTTGCTCCATTACCTTCCCAGGGACAGAGCTAAGGCTAATCAGCCAGTGGTTCCCTCGATCTTCCTTCTTGTCCTTCCTTAAGATAGGAGAGAGATTTGCTGCCTTCAAGTCCTCAGGAACCTCCTCCAATTGCCATGGCCTTGCCAAGATTGTAAGAGTGGCCTTTCAATGACATCAGCCAGCTCCCTCAGCACTCACAAGTGCATCTCATTAGGGCTACAGACTTTTGTTTATCTAGTTTGTTTAAATGTTCCCTAACAAGATTCTTCTCTACTTACTTCATCAAGACTTTCCCATTGTTCTCAGTTGCTTGCTCTTCCCAAGAGCAAGTCTTAACCACTAAAGGCTGAGGAGAAGGCATCCAGTACCTTCAGCCTTTCCCGTGTCCTTTGTCACCAGGGCCCCTGTCCCATTCAGCAGCAGGCCCATATATTCCCTAAATCTTCCTTCTGTTGCTGATACACTTTGAGGAACCGTTCTTGTTGCTATTCATGTCCCTCGCCAGAACCAACTCCATGTGGTGTTTGACTTTCCTAACCACATCCCTGCATGTTCAGATAATGCTCTATATTCCTCATGGGCCACCTGTCCATGATTCTATCTTCTCTACGCTGCTTCTTTTAAGTTTGAGTTCAGTCAGGAGCTCCTTGATCATCCAAGCAGTCCTCCTGCCACATTCACTTGACTTTTTGCTCATCAGGATGAGCCATTCTTGAGCTTGAGCTCCTCCACTGTAATTTTACAGGTATTGACAAGTCCCTGTCTGAAAGAAGTTACTGCTTAGATAATAACAGACAGAAATAATGTCTATCAGAATTTGACTATTGGAGTAGTGGAAAGTAGTCTATTTACTAATGTTGTGGTTTAATCCTGGTAGGCAGCTAAGTGCCACACAGTTGCTCAGTCACTTCCCCCCAGTAGGATGGGGGAGAGAATCAGAAAGATAAAAGTGAGAAAACTTATGGGCTGAGATACAGACAGATTAAACCAAAAGCTGCATGTGCAAGCAAGGCAAAACAAGGAATTCCTTTACTATTTCCCATCAGCAGGCAGGTGCTCAGCCACTTCCAGATAAGTAGGGGTTCATCACACATGACAACTACATGGGAAGAAAAACACCATAACTCTGAATGTCCCATCTTCCTCCTTCTTCCCCCAGCTTTCATCACTGAGCACAGTCATATGTTGTGGGATATCCCTCTGCTCATTTGGGGTCACCTGTAGGAGCTGTGTCCCCTCCCAACTTCTTGTGCACTCACACTGGCAGGGCAGTGTGAGAAGCAGAAAAGGCCTTGACACTATGTAAGCATTGCAAGCTGCTATGAAGAAAATTAACTCTATCCTAGTCAAAACCAGTACACAACTTATGTGCAATTCTATCCTGCTAAATGGGAATATTATACTTACAGCATCATTAGGCAGATTGTCAGTCTCAAGTTCTCTGTAATTGGAATACTGAATATAGACAGGCTGTCTGCAGATGTAAGGTGTACCAGGAGTATAGTAGTTCACCATAGTAACTGCAGCTTCTTCAGAAGCCATTTCCAAAAATGCCTGCAACCAATACATAGCAATTTTCAGTGCTGTTTTGTTTACAGAAGGGAACAAAGCATCAAAGCACCATTTATTCCCAATTCCACTCTCACTAGAAAAAGATCATGTGAAAGTACAGTACTCATTTGTTCAGCATTAAAATACATTTGTCTCTGCGTGTTTATGGGGATATTTGATTTGATTTGTGGGTTTTCTTAAAAGGTTTTACAGTGTAAGTACAATAAGTCATTAAAGAACAGGTGGAATAAGTATGACATATGGGAAGCAATGCTGCTAAAAATACCACACTGATAATGAATTCATTACATTCCTGAATCCAAGTACTATTACCTAGGTAGCAGATACGTATACTGATTGAAAAAGTAAGAACAGGACACTAAACATCTATTAGTTTGTGCATTATATTAACCCAGCTCAGTGCTCTAGACAGTTTTCAAATGAATGCCTACAGGACACTAAACATCTGTCAGTTTGTGCATTGTATTAACCCAGCTCAGTGCTCTAGACAATTTTCAAATGAATGCCTATTATTTTTAGGATTTCAGTGTTTATTCATTATGTGAACTACCTTGTTGCATCTAAAATGATTAAAAAAAACCCCTAAGCAATCTATTTCACATTAAAAAATTAACATGCATGTTATTTTTTTAATCAGGCAGGTTATTTCAAGACATATGTCAATATCAACAGTGACAACGTAGTTCTTATCTATATATTCGTACAGAAGGTGGATATAATGTTTAGCAATCTTATTATTGCTAGGTCATTATTTAATCCAAAAGTATATTAAAAACTTAAAATAAGTATCAAGACATCCCTTCACATTTGAAAATACGAAGATCTTGAGCTACCAATTAAATATTTAGACATTGTTGCAATCATTTCAGCCAAAGGCAATACCAAAAGGGTCATAACATGAACCACATCTTCAGCCTTGCTCTTACAATTGAAACAATGGAAATTACATACCTGATTTTCCTCTTTTAGCATCAAGAGCTTGGT